>BMAV01002876.1:0-12331 GCA_019973955.1 Trichonephila inaurata madagascariensis
ACTCAATTAGACTCACTATCAGAGACTCAATTAGACTCACTATCAGGCTCACTTAAACTCACTATCAGATTCTCTTAGACTCTCCCTCGGACCAGGATACAGTCTAGGTAACGAGTCATCAACCAGAACAGCATCATGTAGTTTTGTACACAGCCTTCACATTACTGATCCACACTATAATAATCTCTGATCCCCACGACGCACCGACGAGTTTAAATACTGTTGACCCGGATGTGATTGAACGCGCAACCGTCTGATGCTTTCAGTTCATATCTTGCTTTAAAATTTTCGTTTTATTCAGAAATTTTTGCATCGACTGTTTAGTTTTATTCCATGTTAAAAAGGCCTTAGATATCATAATGCGTAACTGATTAATATACACATTTTAAATTGTTCTATTTAAATTGAGAGCATAATATCAAGTCAAATTTAAACTAACTTAACAGAACTTTCTTTCCTTTTCTTCATTTCATTCTTTGTAAATTTTCAAACTTCCTTCAGGTTTCGATTTTCTGATTTCTAGAAAGTTCCTTTTCTCTAGAGAGAAACCACTCACCGCATATTTTATTCTTCTAAGCAATATTTGGTATACTTTTAAGAGCAGAATATATGTGCTGGAAAAACTTCCATTACGTTCAATAGATGCAATGGTGTAAACACACATACAAATCTTTGATCAATAGAATGCATGCGAAATTTCGACATTATGTCATCTAAAAACATCAACAGATGTATCGGATTTTGGTTCTCAAAACAAAATAATTCTGTATTCCTGTATTGAATAAAGCGATGGAATACTTACTATATGAATTCAGTACAGAAGATAAGGGAATAATTCGTTATCTTTGTTTAAAAAAATCCATTTTTTTTTTTTTTATTTGTTTAATTTGGCAAACTCAACATTCAATTTCTGCTGTAATATGTTCAGAAGCCAAATACATTTCTCAATGAATTCCTACGGAATTTTGCTGAAAAATATTGTATTGTAACAAAAAGAATATTGCATTAATGATGTATTTTTTAATGAAATCGGAAAAAAGAAAACTTTTATTTTATGTATTCATTTTGACCAGGATCCATGCAACAAATCCATACGAATAATCATTACAGAAATTAATGTACACGTCTTCTATATTTACAAAGATTTCTTCATACAATTGCATATTCTTATGCTTAAACCGTCCTTGCTGATCATTTCCGTGATCAAAAGTTATACCATACCTTAAGACAGCGTTTTTCAAAATGTGGGACGCACCCCCCCCCCCAGCGGGATATGTATATATGGGGGCGCGATCATATTGAAAAGTCGAAAACAAAATATTTTAAAAATAAATATTAATTTAGTAAATAGAATCAAATTAAAAAAACAAATAAATCCTTAAATAACAAAAAAGAAATACACATTCACACTGATTGAATATACTTATAAATGCATCAGTACTCCACATAGATTTTAATAGTTAATTTATCAATACATTAAAAACAAGTTTAATAATTAGTAGTGCCTTCCATGAGCTTGTCATATACACATTTTTATACTTATTTTGATAACTTTTATGGTTTATAATTAAATTCATATTGAAGCTCTAGCATCAAAATACAATTTTATTGCTTTCAATACATAGTTATTGTAGAAAGAGAGGCGTGATGAAAATTATGATTGAAAATTGGGTCGAAAAGATTGCAAGTTTGAGAAGCATGATCTTAAGGATTAATTAATGAATATTAACGTCTCACTGTTCAGCTACTCGAGGGCTTTTGACGAAGGACGTCGTAATTTTGAACCATGGTCAAGTGACGAGGATGACACCTGAGCTGACATCTTCTTTCCTTACTACAACACCACACCGACAGCAGAAAGTTTGAGCTCACGACAGATTTAACGGGCATCGCTCCCTTACACGGCGGTCTTCAGCAGCGCGAGTCCGTTACCATGACCACTAGAATACCAGAGCTAACTGCCTTAAGGATATAATTTAGCTTGTCATATTTGATTTATTCATATTCTCAAATAGAAGTAAAAATCCAAAACAATGTAAAATATTATTTTATATTTGTCTTTTTTAATTATCTGTGTATATCTCTCTATAACTCTATAAATTATTTATTTAAGTAACTTGAAGTTAAAAAATTATGTATTATTCTTTTTTTTTAATTTTTTAATTAATAGAAGCACTTATTTCCCTTAAGTAATCCAATAATGTTTGAAACTGGGATTTTGAAAAAGCGTATGAATAAATAAATATTAATATATAGTTAAAACGTTTTAATTTTTAAAATATATTAATTAATTTAATGTATAACATTTATTTAAAATCTTTTTAAGAATGTTATTACAATAAAAATAATTTAAATGCTATTTCTTTTTGTCAAAGCATCAAGAAAGAATATTGTATTTTCAAAAGCATTTTCTTTTATGGAAAATGCTTTTATAATAATAATATTTTTCCTTTGCATAGCTAACACTTACATTACCCCTGAAAGAGGACTTTTAAAAAATTAATTTAATTCTTCAAAGATACTAAAAATTAAAGTATGAGTAATGTTTTTGTTAAATTTTCTCTACCCTGAATATATTAAAATATGAATAAATCCATTTTTAAAAAGTATATTTAAAAAACCCTAGTCCAGGCTCTGTATAAGGCTTCTGTAATAATATTTTATCTATATGTAATAGGTAAAATATTATTACAGGCGCATATTCAGAAAAAAATAGTATTTTATTAATGTCATTCTTTCTCACCAAACAATGCATTTAAACATTTTTTTTTTGTAATAATATTCTTAAGACAATTTCAATTTTATATTCATACTCTAATTCAAGTAACATTTAATACAAAAACATTACTAATTTTTATAAGATTTTATAAAATCAAGAATCCGATCGTTGTAGGACACCAGTTGAATGATTTTTTTCATATGAATTTGAATAAAAAGTGAATACAAATATATTCATTGTTTTTCAAATATATCAATTCGTTAATTTCATCATCAGGCTCTATAGCATGTAAAGTATGAAGACAAACGCATGTATACTTTTTTTTGCTCTATGATAATGTACATCGTGCATGAAATTAGTATACACTGACTAAATAACTGCTGAATAGCAAAGCTTTAAAATAAACTTTGCTTATTTCGTCACTTATTTTCGTGAATAACTAATTCACTTTTTTTTCAGTTTTAATTTTCATCGATTCGCAAAATATTTTACAAGAAATAAAAAATATTATTAGCAATATAAATTGTGACAGTTACAGACGAACTAACTATTCACAAATTTTATAGTTCAAAATATTTTTACAACACATTCTAGCTGGGAAAAGCAGAACGCTCTTAATCTCTGTGAACTCGTTATTTTTCTTTAGAAAGACTATTCTTAAGGCCACAAGGAAAAGAGAAGGAAAGGATATATTAAAAAAAAAATCATTTTATACTGAAATGGCAACACAATAAAAGAATGCACTATATTCATATATTAATCTAAAGTACTAATAACAAATGATCTGCCCATGATAACTCATTGGATGACATATTTAAGACCAGCATTTCGTATAACGAACATTATCTAAAGAAAATCAACCAAATTTACAAGGGAGTGGAAACAAAGCTTGCTTTCATTCAGAGGAATCATGATTCTTAATCATATCAAGATCAGTTCGGAGTGATTATTTGTTTCCAAGCTTGTATGCTATCTCATCTATTGATTGAGTAAAATGTGAAAGTATATTTATGAGAAAAATATATTTGATACATCCGTAACCTATTTTAATCGAGACAGACACATTTATTTTCATTGCATTCAAATCTGAAAAACACCAATCGAGGTTGAAATAATCCTTTTTTTTTCCTGAGTCAGATGAAATAAATGTTTAAGAATTTTTAAATACAAATCGTAAATTTCCAGGAAAAAAATAGAACTGTACATTTTTATAACAAAATGTCCTTCCTTTTATTTCCGACTAAAAAAGTATTCTACACATTTAAAACCAAACAAGATAATTGAATCTATTTTATCATTTAATGACCTTAGATTGAAACTAATTTTACTCATTTAATTAATTTCACAGACATTTGACTAATATATTTGGCATTTTCTTAAACAAAAATTGTATTGCAGTATTTTTAAGAACAATGAAACCATTAAATTTGACTCTACTCTTGGTTGAAAAATGTAATACTGAAAAATACTTCTAAAAATAATAGTTTTAAACTTTAATAAAAGGAAGAAAAAATATACTGTCAATATCGATTTTCTTTTATATTGACTTTTGAAGAACAGAAGAGAAACAAAATAATTTACTTTCTTCTTTGCCTTATTTTCTTCTGTTTTGTTTCTTTTCATGTTCGGCCAAATTTTATCAAGAAACCCTATGAGGATAAAATATTCACTCTGTTATTTACTACACAGCCACAACTCAATTTCTGCTCCAGTCAATATCCATACAGCCTGGTTAGATCAATAATTTTCAGTACCAAAAAATATTTAACAAAAAAATGGGGAACAACTTTTTGAAGATGCCAGTATTACAACTGACATCTCGACTTTGTTATCATGTTAAAAGGGTTATACCCTTTGTTCCTCTTAAAAAAAATAACTGACTCTGACACATCAGACTATGCAAATCAGTGGGTGTAGCAAGTAATTTAGTTTCCCTGAATACCTATTTGAAAGCAGTCTGGCTATTGATTTTAAGTATATTTTGCAATTTGTTTTTAGCATGGTCTCATTTCTTACGCAATAATGTTTTGTCACTATAATGTTTTACTTTCTTTTAAATAATAAGAACACAGATCAACATTTGTATTAAATCGTACGTATTGCAAAGGTATTATGCGGTACATTTCTGACATCTACGCTTATTACGTTGATGTTTTTGTTATGTTGGAGTGTCTATGATGTGTAGATTGATAAAAAAAGAAGTTTTAGATCTCTCCAAAAATGATATAGATGACTTTGATTAGATGTGATATAATGGATTAACTGATGTAACTGGTATGTAGATTTTCTGATGAAATAAGATTGAAACAAATAAACATTACTTAAATTTAAGAAAAATTTCTGAGAATTTGGAGAGGAATTTTATTGTTAACAAATTAAACTTTTTCTCTTTTTTCAACATTCAAATTATATTTATTATGTATTAATCCAAATAATATTAAGAAATTTAAGTAACATTAAATAATATTTATATTAATATATTTATAGTATATTAATTTAAATAAATGTATTTATTTTTAATTAACTAATTGTCTCCTCATAGAGAAACATAACATGCAGGGTTTTTCTAAATGTATACTATGCATAAATAAATTCATAAGTTTTTTTTTGTTTTTTTTTAATGTTTTACTTTTTTCATGCAAAAAAAAAAAAAAAAAACTGATTTTTCTTTTTTTAAAAAATGATTTTTCATTATGCTGTACTAACCAACCAACCAAGTAGCCAACTTGGCCCCAAAGGCACCATATTCGAAAAAATAATGCCAAATTGACTGTATCGTCAATCTTTCACCAAGTTTTCCCTCAAACGCCATTATAATGTAAGAAATGGAGTTGCTTGATGATATAACACAATTTTTATCGCACAATAAACGCAACAGAAAGAGATATTAATGTATTAAGCATCCAGATATAAACTATTTATAAAAGTTTAAGATGATACAGTTATTACATATGGAGGTAAAACATTAATTACACAAAATATGCTTGCATTATAAAAAAAAAATGTGATAGTGTAATACATATATTTACACATAATGTACAGCTAGTAAGAATGGGTCGTTAAAGTTGAGTTTAACTGAAGAGAAGTGCCAAGAACGAATTTTGCGCAAAAAAGAAGAAATGAAGAAAGTGTAATTTCTTAAAAAGAAGAGATTTGTTGAAAATTTACCTCCTGAAGAGATAGAAACTTCGAGCCACATGGCGGATTGAAAACTTAAATCCTGAACAGTTAGAAAAGAAAATGAAGCTATATCGTGACTTTTATGTATGTATTTACAAATACAGGGTGTCCGGGCTTAGAGTATCCAAAAGCTAAGGTTTATTATTACGAAACTACGCACCATAATGTAATAAATTGTTCATCCATGGGTTGGGTAACCCCCGTTGAGAATTTTTGGGTCTAGTTCGATCGGCCGCACGTGCACGCATTATTCGGCAATCGCAGACGATAAATTTGTTGCACTGATTTCATTACTAAAGATGTGGACACCACAGCAAAAGGTGTAGGGCGTATTTTAGTTAGCGGAATTTAAATCAGTCAAGCGCGTACAGCGAGTTATTCGAACAGAATGGAATGTCGTTACTGGCTTGTTTAATATACTTATTAGAACTCCTACAAAATAGATCCCGCACACGATCAACAGTGTCTTCTATTACGAAAACTTTAGAATACTTACCAGTTTGAGATACCAACGTTCCCGTCTCCTTTAAAGTTATTTCCCGTTGGCGGATAGATTTTGATGTCTGCGGATCGTAATTCCATTCTGTTCGTACACGCTGTTCACGTGTGACTGATTTAAATTCCTATTATCAAAGTAAGCACTGCAGCATTTGCTGTGGCGTCCACATATTTGCTAACAAAATATGTGTAGCAAGTTTTCACACGTGCGGCTGATCGGACTAGACCCAAAAAATCTCGGATGGTGTTCCAATCCATGGATGAACAGTTTTATTACATTTTGATGGTAGTTCCGTAATATTGAACCAAAACTTTTGGTTACTTTAAGCCCGGACACCCTGTATATTTATTTTTCATTACACAGGAGCAATACTTTCCATTGATATGACAATTGAACAGCCTCAATAAATACAGATTAAAAGAAGCATTCATTGAGTTGCCAATGTTTCTAATTTTATGATCTTGCTTTCCATGTTAGGTATTGGAATCTACTCAATTGTTGCTGTTTTGTATTTAGAGTAATACGGCTTTGTCATATCTGTCAAATCAATATGAAAGATTTATGAAATTATCATTTTTTTCCCCTGATTACAATATATTGAAAAAAACTACATAATACATGTAAATTACAGTTCTACAATTTCAGCAATGAATATGAACAGATATATAATTCGTAAAATAAAGGTTGGTCATCCGGTTGATGGATAGGACCCCCCCCCCCTCTAGTTTGTATAATTTATGAAAATGTATTTGTAAAANTATATAATTCGTAAAATAAAGGTTGGTCATCCGGTTGATGGATAGGATCCCCCCCCCCTCTAGTTTGTATAATTTATGAAAATGTATTTGTAAAAGTAGCCCGTGTATATGTATGTGAATTGTAGAAAATCAATTGAATTTTTTTCATTTCCAAAAGGAGGCAAAATGTATGCGCTTTATCTTACATATATTTATTTATTTTTGAAATAACACTTAAAATACTTGTTCTATTGTGAATTTTTAAAACAATATAATGCATTTACTTCAAATATTTACATTTCTCTAGTTTAATGCAAAACAAAACAGAAAATGTAACTCTAACATTTTGCTGCATTTAAATAAAATACGGTTCAAATAGAATAAAATGTATTTCAATTCGACAAAAAATAATGTGATGGAAAAAGAAACATTGGAATGAATTAAGGGCAAAAACACGCGCATACAAAAAACAGTTACTTAAGTAATTGAAAAATATCAATTTGAATATCCTTTCGTTGATAACAATGGACATGTATTCAGCAGAATATGTTTATTTACAGTGCATTTTTTTGAATAGTTTTATTCTCATATTTACCTTTTAAAATGAATTATGCATTTGCTTCAGTTATTTTAAGTTATTTCTATATATAATAGATATTGAAAATTCATATATAATTTTTATTTATTTATTTATGTGATGCTTTCCTTTCTATTAGAAAAAATCAGGATGTTCACATGGCAATCCAAATTATTTTTAAAAAATGTATTGATATAAATGCAATACCCACTGTTGAAACTAAGATTTTTAGTATTTACAAATTTAATTGCAAATTACTTAACCTCTTAACTGCCAAAGAAAAGTTACGAAATTCATTCTCCAGTGCGCCAACTTTTTTCCCACAGGCGCGCGTCATTACGCAGTTTATTGGGGGAGGGGGAGAAGAAAATGCGTGTTTTGAATTGCTTCGTTCCTAGAATATACCCAAATTCCTTCCCCATCTGTTCTCCGAAATAAGTAAATTCTTTAGAAGCACTATTAATATGATGTTATTGTATTCTAAAGCCGTGTTATAGTTTTAAGCAGAGCAGCACAATACAAAAAATCCTTATTTGTAAGAACGAGTATATACGTCGGGGGCACTAAAGGCACCGGCTTAGCAGGACGTGTATACACGTCCCAGGCACTTAAGGGATTAATACAAAGGGCATTCATAATCATTATTTTAGTATGCTACGGCATGTCTTAAAATCAATATTCACTGTAGTAGAATTGTGTAAATTATTTAACATTTTAACATTTTACATTAGAATAAACACGGTTACTCGTCTTTAACTCAAAACAAACGATTATTTTTCATTACTATCGCAACCAACGTTAGCATAACTATAAGAATGGAAAATAAAATGCTGATATAATATAAGCAACACAACAATTATTTAAAAAAAAATGTGCTTGTATCAATGGGAACACGCGATAGAAGTTAACTTCTTCGGCTTATATGTATTGAATTGTTTAAGGTATTCGACTACGTTCGGAACCGTAATTTTTGAAGTGCATAACTCGGAAGTTGGTTTATCTATGTTTTACGACAACAAAGGGGAGAAATTTTAAGAAAATACGCCGATAATTATTTCAAATGTTTGTAACTCTGAAAATAATGTGAATTTTTCAAACATCATAGTTGAGCCTCTGTACAGCGGTCTGAGCTATATACAGGCAAAATAATTATACAATAGAAGCATTTTTTACAAAAGGAGAACATTTGGAATAAAGGTTATTCTAAGTTAAATAATTTTTTTTGTCATAATATCCTTAAAAAATTTTTATACATGTATTCTAATCTAAGTGACTAAATATCATGAAAATTATCCATTTATGCTCTTTTTTAAAATCATGGTTCCGAACATAGTCGGATACCTTAATTCAGTTTTATTCTTCAATTCCTACTATTAACTCACGCTCTCTATATATTTATTTACTTATCTTGGTGAAATTTTCAAATATTAATACAATATATTTTAGAGCGCTCAATTGAGTTGAAATTTAATATACATGCTTAATTTGCTTGACAATACAATAATTTAATTATAATTAAAAAAAAATTTTAATTGAGTAAAACTAATTATTTAAAGAATTACAAATACAAACACAGTCGCGTTAGCGACTTGTGTCATAACTTGAAAAGGTATTTTTCTCACGTTTTAAAGCACTCAGTTAAACTGTTATTTTATATACGCTATTGTTTTGGATGACAATACGATATTTTAATGATAATTAATGAAAATCAATTACCACTTAATGTTGTGATTCTCTCATATGTATATACATATTTATATATCAATTGCAACTATTTAATAAAAATTAGTTAAATAAATTTTTTCTTTGTTGATCTAAATAGGAATTAACTTAATTTTTTTTATATTACTTGCTTTATATATAAAGTTATTTTATATAGAATAAGCAAATTTATTTTTATCATTATTATTTTAAACTGTATTTAAAAAAATATACTAGGATAGAAAAGGTATAAGTATAAACAAAATTTAGATTTCTACACATAATACTAAAAAAAAATATATATTGTATACATTTAGAGAAATTATAATTATTATTAGTATATTTACATTATGCTTCTAGGTGTTTCAGTACATAATTTTGTTATCAAATCTTTTTTGTCATGTAGGTTTTGCACTCAATATCATTTAAGAATCTCGAAAACGAATTCTCAAATTCTCATTTTGTCTTCCTCTCGTGCTTTTATTTTTATTGTATTTGTGTTTATGCAGATTAACTGTAATTATAATTATGGAAATTTCTGGAACTTTCGATGGCAATATAACAGGAAAAGAAATTTTCATTTTCAAGAATAAAGTTTTTCTCCCAGAAACCTCGGAAATAAAACAACGACAGAATTATGTTTTTTTTTACATAAAAAATATCAAACACTCATCGATAAATCTACTTATACATCAGTGATTAGTGTTTGAAATTTATATAAATAAATTCTCCTTGAAAGAAGGAAAAAACCTAGATTACTTTTTCTTCATCCCACTATTTTAACTAGCTTTTTGATTCAAATATTATCTGTATGCATTGGATTATCTCGAATGCTTAACATTTGGAATGCAGTTTTCCCATTAAGATGAATAGGAAACCTCTATACCGACGATGTTTAATTGGCATTTTTCGATGTATCTTTCCTCAAAATCTGTTATATGCACTTGCTTGAAATTTTTCATACATTTAAAGTATACGTTTCCCATTACACTTAAATGAGCTTTTAGCTAATTTTGAATTTTTTCATAATTTATAAAATATTTTACTAAACATTGGAAAATTTGACCCATGTTTCAAATAAAAAAAATTTGTAAAAAATAAATTTTTAATTTGTTTACAAAAAGATCATTTTAGTGTATATTAGCCATCTTTATAAATATATCTTTAAAATTCACGTATCCTGTGAACTGTAGATTCTCAGAAAAGGTGCATCGAAAATGAAAATTTACATTTTAATATAAATTGTTTATAATGTATACAGTGAAACTTCTATTCGGCTAAGAAATAAAAAAAATGAAAGATTCAATTTAAAATAAAAGATACATGATTTGGTTTATATCAAGCGCCAAAACGAAAGCCAAAACGAAATATTTTGTCTAAATTTTTCGTCATTCAGATGGGCGTGGCCCAGTTTCAACAGTTATATAAAAATAGGTTTTAAGGGCTTCTAATTACCCTAGGGGTTAAGTAAGGTATTTTTAGAATGGCTAAAATCTGTACAATTTAAAAATGTAAAAATCTTAAATTGTCAATAAAATAAGATTTTAGCTTTTCAACACGCCTTAACTTTTTTGTATTAGATTACGGACTTCATGTTATTGCACTATTGAATATTTTTGTTACAAATGCATTTCTTATAAATATTTTATGACTGTTTTTTTATAAACTTCCTCTACACATATTTATGTAATCAATATTATCAATTAATTTTACCTGACTACCTATTTATCTAATATCTGAGTGAATCATTCCAATTTCTTTTTAATATACTGGGTGTATAACTATTAATTCTTAAGCAATTAATAATTGATAATACAAAGAAAGGTACAAGTATGAAAAAAAAGAGTATTTCTTGGCATAGATTTATTCCTTTAGAATATGAAGGCAAGCATATCCTAGAAACGATAAGAATAAAAACAGTAAAGAAAATAGTATAATTTATTTTTCAAATGTACTAGAGGAAACAATGACAGAAAATAATTTTTTTAAAAAATGTAAAATAAACTTTTTTATATCAAAGACTTATAAAAAATGAACCAGATAACCAGAAAATGATTGGAATATTTATAGAATCGAAAAAGGGAATTAAGGGCAAAAATAACTGTTTCAATAAAAAAATAGGAAATACATTTAACTATCAACGTATTAAAGATATATATCAAACTCCCATAAAAGTATTAAAATTGATTTAGTGACATAAAAGCTTAAACACATTTGGGAAGATAAATATGAAAAATATTTGTACTTTGATAAACAGACTTTGAGAAAGATTAAAATACACCTCTACTACTGCAAATACTTACTATTTCAAGCACTCTGAAAAAAGCCATGTTATTTCCTTTTTCTTTTCTTTTTTCCCTCTTTTAAATTGATCGTTTCTCCCACAATACAAAAGCAAGCTGGTATGCAAGTGAATATAACAAAAAGAAGAAAAAATTATGAAAGATATTGACAAGAAATCATGCTGTACACGTATAGTTATTATTGAGAGTAACAGGAAATCTTTCGACGGCTTGTAGAAGGGTGGATAAAACTAAGTGCGGAAAGTATAGTTTTCTTATTATAGTTGAGGAAATGGTGTCATCTATCTGTAGATGATCGAGTGAATGTTGAAAATGAAAAGGTTAGTGGTCCTCCATCAACGTCAAATGTAGCTGATGAAAGCTTTGTTGGTATGAAAAAAAGGCATCATTTCTACACAGTGAAAGGCATGATAAATGGATTTCTATAATGAGTTTGTAAAATAGTACCACTTGATTGTAAACATTTATTATTAGCCTTATATGTTCAGAAACACAATTCAAGAAATGTAGTTTAAAATAATTTAGTGTTGTAGACATACACTGGAAAATATAAGATTATGCATACATTTGTAACGTCGTCAGTAGTTAGAAATCAAGAAAATTTGTCACAGCCAT
>BMAV01002876.1:15331-31566 GCA_019973955.1 Trichonephila inaurata madagascariensis
AAAAAAAAAAACTAAAAGACACGATTTTATAGTTAAGCAAACTAAAAAGTAACATAATAATTCTTCATATAAGAATAAAATGATTTATAAGGAAATTAATGTCATTGGGGTAAAAGCATGGGGAAAGCGTACATTAGTTAGTGTAAAAATTTAGTACAAAGCACACACCCCGCGCTTTTAACACAATGATATTAACTTTCTAGTAAATCATTTTATTCTTATATAAAAAAAAATTTTTTTTAGTTCTATTAACCATAAAAGCGTGCTTTTTAGTTTTTTTTTTAATTTTTAATTTATTTTTAATTTTTTAGTAAGATCTACAGTAAAAGTATGTATTTTTAGTTTCTTTTTACCTATCATTCATTCATATATATGTGTATATATATATTCACTTCCAAAAGTTAAGCACGGAGAGGAAAATGCTAATTTCCGGAAGCCAATCAGAATTGAAGAGGATGCAATTCGATGCAGAGGTAGATGGAAGTATGCAAATATGTTAGGTAAGAGCCAATCGCGCGTGCTTTCATATCAAGAAATATGCAAAAAGGGCAGTTTCATAAGATACCAGCTTTATGAAGGATTACAGAATTTGATTGTAAGCGCTGATAGAAGGTGTTTAAGACTTTCGTACAATTTGTTTTCAAGACATACTTGTTTCTATGACTTCAGAATGAAAATTCTGAGATGGAAGAAGTCAAATGGAAGATTCTGAGAGCTGTCGTGCTGTGGGGCGCATTGAAGCAGGACAGTCGATCACAGATGTTGCTCTTTTCATCGGCGTTCATCATTCTGTAATTTCACGTTTATAGAAACAATTCCAAACCACACATACAATTGTCTGAAGACCCGTAGGCGGTCGCCCAAGTGTTACAACCTCCGGGGAAGATCAATATATTGCTATTGTAGCCAAGAGGAATCGCAGAGTGACCTCCACACGTGTGACATCAATGGTTACAGCGTCCATTGGTAAGGCTATATCTGCAGCTACTGTATGCCGAAGATTACATATGAATAGACTGTATGCCCGGATACCTCGAGTTTGTGTTCCTCTATTCGTCCAATCAAAAGGGGCATGATTGAAGTGGTGCCGTGAACATGGCAATTTGACTGTGTATACCTGGGCAATGTCATGTTTACTCATGAGTCAAGATTTGCTTTGGAGCCGAATAACAAGCATATAAGGATATGGCGTAAACAAGGAACACGCAATCAGCCCCAAAACATCACCGAACATCACACATTCCGAGGCGGAAGCATTATGGTGTGGAAAGGGATTTCATTAGGATTTGTCACCGACCTGCACATCTTTAAACGGGGTTCTCTGAAGGCTTTCCGATATCGAGATGAAGTCCTAGATTCCATTGTGAGACTGTACGCTGCAGCAGTTGGCCCTACTTTTATTTTAATGGACGATAACGCACGTCCCTATAGAGCTGACATCGTTAATGACTACCTGGAGAGTAAAGAGATTGCGCGTATGGCGTGGCCAACATATTCGCCCGACCTTAATCCCATTACAATTCTTTGGGATGCTTTCGGCCTTGCTGTATATTCATGTTTCCCTACTCCAGCCACTCTTATTGAGCTGGAAACTGCTCTACAAGAATGGCGATTGCTTAATTCTGCGGTGGTTGACCACCTAATTGAAAACATGATAAGAAGGTGTAAACTTTGCATACAGATAACGATCACATACCCTATTAATGCCCTTAATTTTCTTTTTATGCTGTTTATTTTCACTTTATACATAATTCTGTCAAAGTCTCCAGAATGACATTATCTGATAACTTACAAAAATTAATATTGTTTTCATTTCTGTATTTAATTATTGATTTTGTTTTATGTATAAATATATGTGCTACTTTACTGCCAGATTTTGTGTCAATCAAAGCAGTATTTGTTGATTTATTTGTATTTTACATCTTCGTGTTTAACTTTTGGAAGTGAGTATATATATATATATATATATTATTGATATTTTGGCTCACGACCGAAAAAAGTGTCTGTCCATCCCTGAGATAGAATAAATTTTTTTTTTCACATGAATGAGTCTTTTCTTTCTATTTGCCTTTTCAGAAAGACCAGGCAATTGCTTATATTATGAAAAAAATTGCTGTCGCCAAAAAAAAAAAAAAAAAAAAAAAAAGGTTTCGCTTTTAGGGTTATTTTCAATTTTTTTGTTGACAAATCTGTAAATGGGATCTGGAATTAATCGCAAAATCAATAAATGGTATAAAGAATTAGTTACTAAATCTGGCAATGGTACATGGGATTAGTCTCCAAATCTGGAATTGGTATTATGAATTAATCGCCAAATCTTGATTATCCTGTTCAGGACAATGGAACCAAATTATGAAATTATTGTATTGTCACCGGTCCTTGACAAGTGTGCAAAATTTCGAATTAATCTGACCTTTTAAAGTGGGTAAAAATCGAATTCAAAGATTCCGTTACATACAAGTAAAACTTAGCGTGTTAAATAAAAAAAGGAAATCATCTGCACTTTGTTAGGAGACTCAATTGAAACCTAATACCCCGCTGCCACACACACATATTTCGACTAGTCATTAAGCGCTTTTCTAATATTTTGCTGATTTCGAGAGGTGAAGACGAAGCCACTACAAACCCTCATCTTATGGAAGAATGGCTTTTTGCTGTAATTTTTTGAACGAAGCCTATAGAATATAGTTTTTTCTGGCTATTACTGTAACCGATAAACAGCCCCTGATGCATCAAGTTTCTTTTGGTGTGCTGTCCTGTTGACATCATTGGTATTTCTTCAGAAAGGGTGGAGCTGATTTATGCATTTCTCTTGGTTATGTATTTATATATATATAACCAATTCAGATTAAATGGGAATACTTAAAATATCCGACTACAATCGGGACCGAGAGTTTGCAAAAGCATATAAATGAATAATGTTTATGATATTTAGTGTCACTTAGATTAGAATACATGTATAAAATTGTTTTATAAGGACATTTTGACAAAAAAAATACTTAAATACAATATATATTTAGGCTACAAATTAACTTAGAATAACCTTTTTTTACAAAATGTTCTCCTTTTGTGAAACATTATTCTATTATAATAATATTTTGCCCGTATATAGCTCAGACTTCTGTACAGAGGCTCAACTAGAATGTTTGAAATATATAACTTTGAAGTGCGTTTATTCATGTTTTACGACAACAGAGGGGAGAAATTTTAAGAAAAGAACGCTGATAATTATTTCAAATTGTTGTAACTCTGAAAATAATGTGAATTTTTTAAAAATCATAGTTGAGCCTCTGTACAGAGGTCTGATCGTTATACAGGCAAAATATTAGTATAATAGAAGCATTTTTCACAAAAGGAGAACATTTTAAAAAACGTTTATTCTAAGTTAACTTTTAGCCGAAATATATTGTATTTAAATAATTTTTTTGTCAAAATGTCCTTATAAAACAATTTCATACATGTATTCTAATCTAAGTGACACTAAATATCATGAAAATTATCTATTTATGCACCGTTTGAAAATCACGTTTCCGAACGTAGTTGGATACCTTAAGTAAGATCCTTTAAGGAGTGTTTTCTGAATGAGCCATGGATTCTTAAACTTATACCCTGTCAGGGCACATATGACAAACAGGAAATTGCTGATAGGGAGCAGTTCAGAAACAGATATAAGGATCCTTAATATTTCTTTATTTTATTGCTATCATAAAAAATATCCCAAGCAAAAATGTTAACGAAAATCTCTATGCAGTTACATTTAATTCGATTTTTGGCATTGCATAGTATCCATTAATTTTTCAAAGTCAGGCGTATACAATGATATTCCTAATCTTACAGTGTCTTCGAGATTTCTATTGTTAATGTATTTGCTGATTGTTGATTTAATTGTGTTCATGGTTGAAAACAATGATTCGCATACGTTTGTAGAATCGAAACAGGATTTGAACTTTAATTAAAAGTTAAACAGTTTGAAGTGTTAAATCACATAGAAAATTTTTAATGTGCAACAGATTCAATACAGTAATCTTCAACGACAATTACAATTGATATGACAAATCAGTGTTAACACTATTAGTGGTAGCAAAACAGTGTTGCCAGTACAATAATACTTACGCCTTAAATTTTATTTCTAAAAGTATTAAGAATCTTGAAGCCACACAAAAACCAATGGCTGGATGGTCATGGTTGATAGCGATGTAGTATTGAGCAGACGGTAGCAGTTGCACAAAAATAGCTTCGTAGGCACATTAGGGCCTTCAAAGGTTGTTGTATTACTGAGCATTCAACTCCCGAAACACGATTCGAGACGAGATGTTGTTGACTTGAACATAATGATTTTGGAAATGGCATTGATCTGAACTGTCTACCTTAAGCTCGTGTGACCTTTCTTTTGTATGATTTTGATGATTAATAAATGGAAAAATTCGTCTTCCATCTGTTTTGTGATGATTGAAACATTTTTGCCAACATCGTTAAATAAATCTGTTTACTCATCTTACAGATACACTGCGGTGATCCCCTGAAGTAATTTCGAATTCTTAAATTGAGAAAAGTGAAATAAAACTGGAAATTCTCAAATAAAATGTTATGATACATTATAATACGTCATTGTCATCTATTCAACGTTGTGATCAGTCAAAGTACTATTACATCCATTTCCTCCAGATCATTTAAACTGGTTAAGGCATTTTAGACTGTAGAATAACGAATTCGATTAATTATAATAACAATTGTAAACTCTCAAATGTTTTTCTTAAACAAATTTATTCAGCACTTTTTTTAAAAACTAAGACATCAATTTGATGTATGGTAAAGTGCATTATTTTAATATATTTCCTTATAGTTGAACTGTGATTTTGTATAATGAAATTTAATATGCATTGACAAACTCCTGATATTTTCCTCTTAGGCATTTAAAATAAATAAAGTTCCAAGAAAAAATTACAACTTAAATGGGGCTTTTTCTGTAAAAAACAACTTTTTCATTTCATTCCAGAAAATATCGCATTATAAATTTCCATAGAAGAAAATATAATTTGAAAATTTTTAAGTAAACCTGAAAAAAATCTGACTCAGTTGCTTAGTCCTGAATTATATTTATTCCATTAACGAAAACTTTATAATTTTAGTTCAATTTTTTTTTTTCATATTGGGTAAAATTTCAAATTCTTTAAATTAAAAAGCAGTTCTTTTTTTCCTCACTATTAAATTGTGCAAAATTACATCTTTTAACATACATAAAAAAACACAAAATGTGTATTTTTTTATTCATTCTCAAGATAATATCTTACCAGACATTGTCAAAAAAATTATTTAAGATTTAAGTTCGATTATTTATATATATATATATAATACTAACAATAAATCTTTATTTTACGTGAAACATTCAAATAACACAATTGTTTCGAGTTTACATTCAGACAGATTTACAAAGATAAAAGATTGAATTTTAATATAAGATCAAAAACAAAAAATCGATATTTTGACCAAAAATTGAGTTTTAAAGGTGTTCTGTCACCTTAATTATGGATTGGTGAGATTGCTAACAGTAGCAAATTAGAAATGTTACTTAATTTCCATATTACTACACACAAATTAATAATTAATTACAAACAGAATAGAATATATATAAATTTTCTCAATATTTCAAAAACTTCCATTTCTTAATGAAATACTCCACTCTTCTTTTGATTTACACGGAACAAAGTCTTGATTCTGGTCTAAAAAATTTTAATACAGTTTAAACAGCTCAAACTAAGTTAATGTTAAAATATGATAGTATTCATATGATAGAAGATAAAAAAAGAAATAAGCAAATGATTTAACGAAAGAAGAATTTGGAGGTAAGCTAATGTGCTTTATTCCTTTTATATCTCAAAGTTTAATTCTTATTACAGAGTTATAATGCATTTCCTCTTCTGAAATTAAGCAGATGGTAATCAAAACAATGGAAACACCTTTAAATAAAATTGACAATTATGAAAGCTTATCGTAAGCATCAAAATATAATAAAAGCTATTAGGCTTTTTGTTTTGTCTTTTAAATAGACATGTGTATGGGTTCTGGCAGTATGTGATGACTTATTTGGAGTTCTGTAAGTTTATGACCTTTTTCAAAAACGCACACTCACACTTTTTAAAGAGGTCGAATTGTAGGAGCCCGTCTAGGTGGAACAAATGCGACCGAAATATCTCAAATTTTAGGCACTTCTAGAGGTACAGTGACGAAAATTCATGACCACATACACACACTCAACGGGAAGACAAGCTTGACAAAACAAAATAGTTGACGGAAATAGAAGTTCAATGAAAGAGACCGATGTCTATTGAAGTGGATTATAATGCCTAAAACGTGAACAACTTCCAGATAAGTGACAGCAGACCTCAATCAGCATCTGGATTTTCCAGTGTCAATGATTACAGTTAGAGGGAAATTTCATAAACAGGACGTTTAGGGAAGAACAGCAACTCACAAGCCACTTGTCACAGTTGTTAATGGCAAACGTCGTCTACAATGGCATCACTCTGAAAAAAATTGATATATTTATAAGTGGAAGACAATGATATGGTAACTAACAGTCTCAATATTTTTCCTACAATAGGACCGGTGCACTTATAAAAGACACCTGCCCAAATGTTTGATTGGGATTGTCTCCTTCCAACTATCAAACATGGAAGTGTACCTGTGATGATATGAGAATCAGTGTCATTGTTTTCTGCTGGACCAATCGTGACCGTGAAAGGAAGGATCACTGGAGAGATGATAGAGGAATTTTAGCTAACCAGGTTCATCCTATGATGCAAATGTTATTTCCTGCCGGAACTGACATTTTCTAGGATAATCAAGTATCTATCCATGCAGAGGATCTTGTCCAAGCATGGGACGATGAACACGAGGATGAAGTTAAATATCTACCTTGGGCAATACAGTAACCCGTCCTCAATATGATCAAATTATTGTGGTCTATTTTAGAGTATTCAATACGGAATCGATATCCTGCACAGTCATCTGTCATAGGACTTTCGCAATATCTCCTTAAAGAATGGTATTATATTCCTCTAAATGCTATTCAGCACTTTTATGAATTGATTCCTAGTTAAATCCAAGCAATATGACATGTCAAAAGCGGATCCTACTCTATACTAATGAAGGATCTAAAATGTCTCCTCTCTATTTTGTTAACCAGCCTTAAATTAAAATTGCATTCTATCGGATTGATTTCTATCTTCAGATTCAAAAATTGTAAATTAGAAAGAGAAAGAAATAATTTTAGGTAGAAATATTTTTGGTTTCCTTCTTTAAATATTTTCGAAAAACTCTTTTCTTTCTGAAAATAATAAATTATTTATCTTAAATTTGTTTTCACTTTTAATTCTGCTATGCTATATATTATGTTGCATGACTTTTATGAATTTTCTGGTTAATTGTAATTTATGAAATATGCACAATTACGTGATTTGTGAACCATTGTCCCTCTCTCTGTGTAGCTATTACATGAAAATAGGTTCAAAAATTGCCCATGTGTCTGTAATACGTTTCAAATCAATATATTAAATCTTCATTTTAGAGTTAAAATATACGAAAAAAATTGTAAAATAGTTTTTATTTTAAATTATAGAACTATATCACATAAAAATATGAACATAAGAACATAAATAGACACTTAAATAGGAAAATCACGGGTTGCACAGCAAAATAGTCAGGAAAATGTATACCTTCTGAAATGACGCAAATTTTGCCACATTTACGTTGCCCGCGGAAATTGACGGGTGTGCAGCGGAAAGGTTAACGGTATAACTTTCAAAAAAGTTTATTCTTAGATAACAAGATAATAAAGCAAGTTACTATAGGAAATGAATATAATAAGTGAAATTAGAAGAATACACGATGTGTGGAGGGAACTCTCAATTCAATAAGAATTTAATTTTCAAGAAGTAATTAGTAGAAAATAAAAACAATTTTTTTACATCATTGTATTAGGTAGAGAAAGTCATTTGGGTCGATTTAATAAGCTAATTTAAAGGTGATTTTTTTTTATTGTGTTTGGATTGTATAAGAAATATTAACATTCTAAGAATGCGGTTGCGCCTATGAAAAGAATGCAACTGTCTCGTAAATGATCCAAAAATCAACCAAGATTTTTATTTTTTTCAATATTTTTTAACTTACGTATCATTTATGAAAACTCATAAGCGTCAATGACTTAACTATCTTCTTTTCTTAACAAAAAGGTTAAAATTTAGGTGTCTCACCTAAGCAGCTATTTCTTCTCAAACGAAATCATCTCATAAATGTTAAGAAGAATGTTCCTCATTCCAAACATTGACCTCAGTATTCTTTGCTTCACCTCCCAAATAAAAATAGAATTAATTAGTGATTTAACTTTTTATATTAGTTCCATATTTCACAATAAAAATGACAAATAAAAATTGAAGATAAAATTCAGAATGACAGAGCGACAACGTTAGAGATATGAGCCAAGTGCAGATTTAACGAGTATCAATTATTCTCCATAGATGGTCTTTAGATACTACAAGACTCGAACCTGTGACTCGATAAAGCAGGCCATCAGTTCGTGACCAGCATTATTAGGTTACCTCATACAAAACCATTATGCTACAGTGTTTTGCTTGCAAATAGCGAATTTTAGCTCTGTGCTGTATTACATTTCGTAAAGGAAAACATTTGAAATAAAAGAAAGTTCACATGTATGACTTCAAATTATTTCAAATCAAATGCCAGGAAAAATTTATAAAATTTTAAAAAATGAACAAAATAAAATGAAATTTATTTAACTAAAAACTCTTAAAATTACAGACCAGTAAAGCATACAATAATTCAGAAAGAAAAAATTATTTTAATGGTATTTTTCTGAATAAAAATAAAATATTCTGGATATGCCATTTATATTTCAAATTCCAATGTCACGTACTATTTTACTCTCATCAACCAAAACTCATTGACTTGATCTCAAGTAGTAAAAAATAGATGCAAGGAAAAAACGGAATGAAAGGATACAAGTGCCAGTTTGCAAAATTCCCAGACGCTGATAGTGATAAAAAATAAACAGATGCCAAATAACAGTCAGCATTTGTCTATAAGTAATCTTAAATGTCTCATGATAGTCTATGTGGAATTTCACTATAAGCAAAAACCCAATCGAGGGATTTTGGATTGAAATAAAAAGCTATAAATAAAAATAAATCGTGTTTATATATAGTAATGAAAGGTACTTGAAGTCAGTAAAAATTTCTTTACTGCAGTTTTTAGAAATTTCTTGACATTATTCATTTTAATTCAACTATATAAAAATACATTTATATTTGAAATAATTTAGTAGAATTTATACATGCATTGCTAATATTTTAAAACATTTGAATTGGTAAAACAATTACCGTAAAATCCGTATAAAAAATTATAGTTTCAAAAGTAAAAAAATAGATAAACATAAGAAAAATTAGGCTTCTACATAGATCAGACTATTGTTTATTTGAAAGAAATGACATTCCTAATGAAATTAAAGAGTTCTGATTCTAAAAATAAATTGTTTTTCAAAGTTCTGGGATAATACCTCAAATTAATGGCTTAAAAACATACCATCATTGTACAAGCACATTTCTCATTCTTTCGTGAAAATGGGGGTTCGCGTTATACGGCGAATATACCTAAAAATTAAAAAATGCAGCTTGAAAGTGTGGGTGCACGTTATACGCCTGTGCGCGCTATACGCCGGATTTTAAGGTATGTATTTATTAATGCATGCATTAGACATGAAGCTGACAAACTTTACAATGGTAGATGTCTAAAAGTAATGTAAAGATTTATTTGCTTAAAAAACACTGTTGCACAGTAAGTAATTGCTTTTTTTTTTTCGATTTATGTGGTAGCAATTTATTATGGAATTATACAAAAAAATTATAATGTCAACTGAGAAAGTTCAACTTAATTCGAAATAATTTTCTCTTTCGTTGCCACAAACTCATTTTGACATCCAGTTTTCTCCCCAAAATGAAGCATTTGAACTCTGATAATGTGAAATCATACAAAGAGTGTAACTTTTCCAAGTGCACCCAAGCCAAACAGGAATTCTAGGAATCTTTAACAGGCTACATAATCGTAAGACGTGGACACTGTCGACTTTTCGCATCATGAAAATCCACCGAATTAAGCCGGGGTCGAACCCGGACCTTTAGGTGCAGAGGGCCAAGGCCTAACGAAATACGATACCCAGCCGAATCATTTAAATGTCTTACGGGGCAAATGTTTACGTGAAATTTCTTTTAACGTATAAGGCAACAAACAAACAAAAAACAAAAACAAAATCAAACTGTTTTTGTTACTAATGCCACCTGATTGGCAAAGGCCAGATCGAGGCCCACGAAATTCATCATGGTAAAGGGATAAGTGACGCCTGTAGTTAGCCGTAGCTAAAATCAAATTAAATGTAGAATATGAAATATGACTTCAGACTGCTTCAACAGAGATAGACTTTTCCATTCTGTGTAAAAGATTGTAGGCATATATAAACATAAAAAATATCTGGGATGCAAGGGAAGGTGACACCTGCAGCCTTGCTTAACAATATTAACGACTAAATTCCATAAATTTTAATCCAAAACTCATTAGTAAGAAATACTGTAACTGTCTTTCACGGAAAAAAACGTATAATATGTTGATCTACTTTAAGCATTTTCAAGATATATTCTTCCAAGTCTACAATACAGTCCCCCCCTCCCCTAAACTTCTAATCAATCTAAGGGTTCCATGATTCCATAAAGTCTGAAGACCACTGCTATAAAGGTTATCCTACAGTGGGTCTATGAGTGAAGTTAAACCGAGCTTTATTGTCCTTGGGATGAAAGCAGGACACTCGAAAAAATGTTTTGGTGTATGCAGTTAGATTTACGGCCGTTTTTGCACTGTATGTCAAATCCTGTTTTATCAAAATGGATGTTCATAGCTTTTGAATGAGTTCTTAGTCTTGTGATTCAGAACATGCAATACTTTGAGTAAACTTATATACTTTAAATTTTAATTTATCAAAGTTTTTACTACAACAAAAAAAGAATTTTTTTTGAAATTCTACTCCTCTTAGGGCTTTAAAACTATGCACACATATTTATATAACATACACTCATGTCCATTAAGGATAATTCAGAGTCACGCGAAATTGAACTCTAATATAATATATTAGCCGTAAAATCTCTACATGTATCTTCAAGAACCCGAAGCAACTTGCAGGAAGCCACCAGATGACACCAATATTACGTTACAATGACGAGATTGTAAGAGGGGATATATAAGGAATAAAGGCAAAAAAGTAAAATAGTTCGCAATCACTTTTTAAGCCTTTCAATGCAATAACCGCATAGTTTTGGATGATTTTTACGTGGTGTATTATCGACCGTCTGGAATGTGAGCGTACCAAGCTGGAAGTATACAAAGAACTTGGGATAATCCAAAGTAACATCACCAGGCTTTAGTAACGATTCCAAGATGATGGTAATGGGAGTAGATGTTACAGCACAGGACGGCATTTAGATACAGCGCCGAATGAGTACTGGTATTTAGCAGTAACTGCCGAAACAAACGGACGGAGCACAGCATCAGACAAGTCTCGTCAGCTGTCTTCCACCACTGGTACGACAGTTTCAAGGGAGACCGTGTACTAGAGTAAATTGGCCTGTATGACCGTAGACCAGTTCCATGTGTTCCATTTACTCCAATTAGCTGTTGCCTGCGGTTAGCCTTGAGTAATTCCTACACTCATTGTAATCACTGCAACAGTTGGATTGTGTGATGTATTCTGATAATTAAAGGTTTAGCTTGCAGTCTAATTTTGCCGGATTTTCATATGCAGTGTGTCAGGTATCCGTTACCACCAAGAGAACATCGTCGAAATACGCCTTTTTGGTAGTGAAGGATTGCACATTTGGGGAGGGGGATTATTTTGGGTTCCAAAACTGACATGCATATACAAAATGGAACCATGACAGGCCAAATCTATTGGGGCATCATTCAGGAACAGCATTCACATTGGTTGCGGGCTGACATGGGTGCAGAATTATTTGTGTTTAAGGATGAAAGCTCCCGTCCTCACTGCACAAACATTGTAAGCGAATACCATCACTTGGAGGATATCATCCATATGGACCGGTAGGCATTTTCACCTGTTTTGAATCCAATAGAGCATGTGTGGGTTATGAATGGCTGACGCGCGCGCTCGCTAGTTACAGCCCGTCAACCACCTCCTACATATCTACCGGAAATTCTAAAAGCGTTGCTAGATGGTGTGGTGTAATATTCCTCAAGATCAAGTCGATACTTTAATACTCAGTATGCCTAGGCGTTGAAGAGACTATATTGCATCGTCTGGGAGACATACTATGTATTAATCATCATACCAAGCATGTAATATTGGTTTCTGTAAATAGTGTTTTTTTGTTCGTAATTTGGTCTAGGGAGCAAGTATTGCAATTTTTATTAACGATATCAAACATATAGCATATTTTTTGGTCTTTATTTTTGATTTAATAAAAATGCTGTACAAATAAGTCACATTTGTTTTGCTTCTGACTTTTTCCTTGTATGAACTTGCACTATCTCTAATTTACGGACATGAGTGTAAATAAATGTTTAAATTAATAGTTTGGTCATAGGAGTTATTTAGGAAACTACTGCACGAAATAGTTATGAATTTTCAAAAGTTTTCTCCAGGTATAATTCCTTACATGAAATTACTTAAATGCGTAATCGCAGATTTGTTTATGTATAAAATATATTTGTTTATGTATAATAATGAGATAAAAACATGTAAAAATTTGGTGATTTTATGATGAGTCGTTATTTTTTAAAAACTGTTTTTGTTAACCAATTTAGTCATTTTAATTATAAACCAATTTAATTCAAAACACCGAAGGAATATAAATATCGTTTAGTCTCTGTTCCAGTACTTGTGAAAACCCTCTAAATATTATTTTTCATTTAATATGCTTTTGTAATTTAAGCTCGTTTCAAAGAAAGGAAATAAGTATTCTTTACAATTTAAGAAAAGTACTGAAACTTTCATGATTCTTCAGATGAAAATATATTGAATGATTACTCCAAGGGGATCTACGAGATCTTCATTTAAAGGGTGCTAAAGAAGTATCTTATGGGATCAAACTTTATACATATTCGAAGTTTTTATTTAAGCGCACGTTAGGGAAATAAAAGTACACCATTTTTTTGATGAAAACGGCATTCGTGCCTTGAATGTTCATTACATGAGATGCAGACATTTTATTTTAGCAAAAACTTCTCAAAAATTCAATTTAAAGCGTACTGTTGAGAAAATNTCCTTTTTAAATTTTCTACATATATAACATTTTTAGTTATAAGTTAGCATTTAACTTCTTTTAATGATTAATTTGCGCTGTGTGTTTCAAGCTATCTAACAGTTATATATATGTATATATTATTTTTAGAATGTAATGCAAAATACATGTAATTTTATGTCCAAATTTGTATTAAATTATAAAAGTTCAGACAACTTAAAAAAAAATAATTATAAACTTATAAAATTATTTTTCTTTAATTAATTCCGTTAAAATATAAAAGTTTTGTGGCCTTAAAATATTAGATTTCTTTTTCTAAATAGTCTCTTTTGGATTGGTTAGTTTGAATAGGAAAAATGGACCGTTACTGTTCAGTGGTTCACTGTGAAGAGAAAATTTTCAAATTTCTCGAAATTGAAAAATGCTAAAAAAATTTTCTTTGTATATTTATGATCATCATCATGTCTAATAGTCATTTTTGAAGTTATTTGGTTAATTTTTCATAGGGAATATGTAGTGAACTTTAAAGGGTTAGAAAATGTATATAAAATTGTTTTAAGAATAGTGTTACAATAAAAAATTATTTAAGTACAATATTTTGACAAAAATTGAATATAGAATGACCAATTTTCAAAATGTTCTTTTTGTGAAAAATGCTTCTATTATAATAATATTTTGCCTGTCTATAGCTCAGAACTCTGTACAGAGGCTCAACTAGAATTTTTGAAATATATAACTTAGAAGTGGGTTTATTCATGTTTTACGACAACAGAGGGGAGAAATTTTAAGAAAAAAACGCCGATAATTACTTCAACGCGTTGTAATATTGAAAATAATGGTAATCTTTCAAAAATCATAATTGATACTCTGTGCAGAGATCTAAGCTATTTACAGGCAAAATATTATCATAATAGAAGCATTTTTCACAAAAGGAGAACATTTTGAAAAAAGGTTATTATAAGTTAATTTTTTTCGAAATATTGTATTTAAATATTTTTTTGTCAAAATCTTCTTAAAACAATTTTATATATATATTCTAATCTAAGTGACACTAAATATGATGAAAATTATCCATTTATGAGTTTTTTTAAGATCACGATTCCGAACGCATAGTCGAATACCTTAAGTTAATATAAGTTAGTTTACCCATGGGCTTGTCATGTACAAAATTTAATCCTTATCTTGATAATTTGTACGGTTTATAATTAAATTCGTATTGTAGCTTTAGTATCGAAGAACATTATTATTGTATTCAACACATTGCTATGGAATGGAGGGGGCCGCAATGAAAAATATGCTTGAAAATTGGGTCGCAAGCGTTGAAAGTTTGAGAAGAGATCATTGCTCTATGATATTCCACAACAGAAAATTTAATTTTCGTTTGTTTACATTCCCTCAAAAATCCTTCAAAAAAGCAAATGGTTTATAATGTTAGAGCAAGTATTTCAACGTAGAACTATATGTAGATCCTTGTTTACAAGATTTTTATACTAAAAAATAGTTTTAAGTAACATATTCAGTTTTCAAATGTCCGTCCCTATATGTGTAAAACTATAAACAATTGGATAAAATTATCATAATATACCACTATAAATATATATACGTAAACGACTTTAAATTCATAGTTATTTTTATTGAAACACTTCAGGATCAAATCGAATAAAGTTTTATATTCTTCATTAAAACAAACCGAAATTATATTCAAATGTTTCACAGCGAAAGTGCTCAAGTACTTTAATTCGCAATTATTTCGATGGTTCATTATTCCATAAGAGTTTAATTTTTCTGTTTCTAAGCTAAGTGACTAGCTATTGCTTCAAAAATTATGAAAATATTTCAGTTGCTTATTCAGGTCATAAGAGGCTTTTGAAAGCCAATGAAGTGTGAAATGTTTTAAGTGGCAAAATGAGGCTAAGAGCTTCCGATCCTTAAGCGTTCAAATATTATTTCAGTATGCATCTGGATTGTTTTGAAACAAGAGAGACATAATTTATTCCTCTTTTAATTGGTAATACTTCAACTAATTTTCGAAAAACTAATTAAAAATCCCGATATTAGTAAATCTCACGAATTCCGTAAGAAGTTTTCAAAGTTTATTTCATAAAGGAATGTTCTTAAGGCAAATAATAGTTACGTTGCAAAACATAAATTTTTCTATTGTATTTTTTTCTATTTTTATTAAGACAAATTTAAGAAATTAGTTGAATTTTATTAGTTTTTTTTTAAATGGCAACAATTCTTGGTTCAATATAACTGTTTCACCTGTATAACATTTCATACAGATGGTAGCCTAGTAGTCATGAACACGGATTAGTGGCCGGATTGCCATGAGTTCGAGCCTAGCACCATTGTAGACATACCGTGTAAAGGAGATGATGCACGATTTGTTATAAATCTGTAGAAGCTCAGAGTCCTCTCATTGACATGGTGTGGAAGTTCGGAGAGGGAGATGTTGGCTCAGATGTTATCCTAGTAACTTAATTAAGGCTAAAAATTACGATGTTCATTGCCACTAGACTTCGTGTTATTTTATAATAAGACGTTAATAAACTCTGACTCACTGAAACATCTCATATAAATGTTTAATCACAGACATGTGTATATATATATATATATATCACAGTCCCCAGGCCAGCTGGTAAAATGAGGAGGGCGTCATCTCTAAAATAATTCTTCATTTTGCTTCAATCACATAAAATCCAATATGGCGGCCCTTTGGTGCACAACCGAGTAGAACAATAAACAATACTTCAACGAGAAGTCACCAGCTAAGCCTTTCCGAGTATCCGTTCTCTCTCGTCAGTGCTCGCTTCACCTTTAAATAGGCTTATTTATACCCTCAAATCCTTACGCGATGGTAAAGAGTTCGCTTTATTCATTTATTACTTACTTAATTTTGAAGCTAAACGTTTCAAACCT
>BMAV01002877.1:7968-24158 GCA_019973955.1 Trichonephila inaurata madagascariensis
GCTCAGAGGTGTGGGCTCGGGGTGCGTGCCATTTTCCGATTTTAGGAGAGCGAAACGTGACCCAAATTGGACGTACCCTGTTTCAGAACTTTTCACGGATATCGAACGAAATTGAGCTTAGAGTTAACAGAGAGATTTGTTAGTTTGATACAGATATTTGTAATTTGCAGTTTAAAAAAAAAGATTTTTATTCTCAGTTTTCCTAGTTCCTTTTTAATTCTTAAGTTGTATAGTGGGGGCTTCTTAATTTACGACCAAACACAAATTTCTGTAGTACCCGAAATTCTCCGCGGCCCTTTTTATTTTCTCCTCACTTGCATCATTCTTTTTAACACAACTGCTTCAATTGAACCACACACACACAGTGCATATAAACACAATTCCTTTAACTTATCAACTCTGTAAAATATACTGATAATACATATTGTGTATATATAGGCGAGAGTCAGGTATTAGGAGTAGTCGGGTAATATGGAATACTAAGGGTTTGGCTCTGTTTGTAGCTGCTATTACGCGAGAAACCTTAAACTACTGGAAAAAAAATTTCATGATGTATTGCAGCGAGAGTTGACCACTTGTTGCCATACCACTCGCAATGGAACAAAGTGTTTTGCGATTTTCAAAAGTTTCTGCATGTAAGTTTTAAAACGTTTTAATCCACTACACGTGTAATACACGTATAGTTCACGGTAATATACGCGTGACTTGAACTTTAAAGTTAAGCATGATGTATACTAAAAGAATTCTCCTTTGTAATATTGTGGTCGCTCTTTTAGCACCCTTTTATAAGCTTCACTTGTATGTAACGGAATCTTTAAACTCAATTTTTATACCCACTTTATAAGGTCAGATTAATTCGAAATTTTTCTCACTTGTCCAAGACCGATGGCAATACAATAATTTAATAATTTTTTCCATTGTTCTGATCAGGATTAACGATTTCTCATTTTCGAATCCTATCTCACACCTGGTGGCTAATTTCAGATCCCATTTCCAGATTTGGCGACTAAAAGATTAAGTTACAACTTAGTTCGGTTAACTATATTAAGAAGGTGTTTTTTAGTTTTTTAAGCTATAATTTATTTAGCTGACAATGTTTAATCCTTCAATTCAATGGTTCATTTTCCAAGACGATGTGTCGGGTATTATGGAATTCCATAATCCCCGACGAAAGTTTATAATATTTCATATACTCAAATTCAGTGGCGCAACAGCCCATGAGGGCCAGGGTCGAGCCACTGAAGTAGAGATGAAAGGTTGAGTTGACCTTGCAATATTTACTATAGCCGGATAAAATGTATTGAATAAAAAAAAAAGGTTCAAAATGAGGTTTGAATATAATATTGATGGCTAAACAATAGTTATTAATGAAATAAATAGAAATATAGCCTCATTTAAAATTATATATTCTTTTAAAGTTAAATGCATTGAAATGGAAACGAAACATTATTTTTCTGTTATTTCAAAATTATTCTATAGCTTAGACCAGGATATAATAGTAATCGACTTTAAAGTGATTGGTATTTAGCCATACATAAATGTCTTCAAGAGGTCTCAGGGGTGTTAAATTTCTCTAGAGGTCTAAAAATATAAACAAGTTTCAAACAGGTATAATTCTTTTAAATTTAAATTAAATAACTCGAATCTTTTACACAATATTTATAAAGAAATGGGGCTTCAGAAAAGTATAAAATGTTTAAAATATAATCATAATTTAAAAAATTATAAGCATATGAAAATAAGAAACTTTTCTATAAGAAATATTTATTAAGTTTTACGTCGCGCGTGCTATTTTCTAAAATAGTAGCTTTAATTACTAGATATAAGTTGATTTATAAAGTTAAATGTATTCTTATTACACTTTGCAATATTTTACAAATATTTTGAAATACAAAAGATATATAATACTAAAATTAGGTAGGGTTTAAAGAGTATGATGTATTTTATAATTCTATAAAGTTTTATACATCAGAGGCTATTATTTTAGAAAATAGCGAGCGCAACGTAAAAAATACTTAATATTTATTATAGAATTTTCATATACTTTTAAAATTCTTATTATATTTTAAACATTTTATACTTTTCTGAAGCCCCATTCTTTTATAAATAATGTGTAAAAAATTCGTATCATTTAATTTAAATTTAAAAGAATTTTACCTATTTGAAAATTGTTTATATTTTCAGGCCTCTAGAGAAATTTAACACCCCTGAGACCTCTTAACGATGATGTTATGGCTCTTACACTCACTACTTCTAGGTTTCAAACCAGAGACCACAAAATGACCTTGTTCTACTTTTGTCTACTAGCTCTGATTCACCGTTCTTCCAAGAGTCCGAATATGGTTATGCCTGTTACGCGCGCGCGTCTAAGTCAACAAATTTTGTCCATCTCGTAGAGATATCACCAACACCTCCAATGAGTCCAATTGACTCTCATTGGCTCACCTCCTTCTATAGTAACGCATTCTACATATAAAAAAGCGTTGGAAGATAAAATAAGAGGACAAAAAGAAGGAACTAGAGGCTACAGAACACAACAGAAGAATATTGTTAAGAATTCAAACTGAAACCGATCTTCTAGACCAAAACTTAGAATAGATGACTCCAATGTTATCAGCAATGAATCTTTCTATTCTGAAGAATTGTTTGTAATAGACTTCCTGCCAGAAACTAAAGCACCAGAAATATGTAAAATACAGAAGATAAATATGCTAAATGTATCTTCTGTAATAAAAGGTTCTTCAAGAATCAGCGAGAGGAAATTTGGATTCAATGCTTCAGCTGTTTTCTGGGGTTCACCTTGATTGTACTGGAGCAGAGAAAGATTGTATTTGTGTGATTTTTGCAAATAAATTACTGGTCACAGAAAATGCACTCTGAAGGAAGCATGCAAACCATGCGAGATCATGCGCTGGTGGCGATGAAATATGCAAATCATTAGCATTATAGCGCAGATGTACATCATGGGTGACAGAAGCGCCACCCACAAGCGCTATATAAGGGGAGAACAGATTAGCTATTTAAAGTAATGTTTAAATTATTCCCCTTAATTAGCCGGAATTCTAAATTAAGTATAGAAAACAAAGTGCGCTCCTGTATACAGCCGTTATGCGTCCCATCATTGCCTATGCTTGACCAGGTGTGGGGATAAACCGCTAAAACTAATATTAATATCCTAGATACTCTTCAAAATTCTACTATCCGAATGATCGTAAAAGAGCCACTCTTTCTGTGAGAAATGATGATATCCGAAAAGTCATTAAAATTCATAGCTTTAAATAGCACATTCAAAAAATTGCTAAAAATTTCTTTAAATCTCTACTTCATACTAACAATGCAAACATGTTAAATCTCCATGACTATAATCCAAATATTACAACTAAAAGACACCGAAGAATGCTTCTTGATTCATATAACCGACCATAATTTTTAATGTTTCAGTGCAATTTTATTTATTGCACACTTAATTTGCTGATTTTTAAACTTTAAAATTTTTGTATCTGTATTTCTCACTACTGCACAAGCCCACCCCCACTATCTTATTCAATTTACTGGACTTTTGAGCAGCCAATGAGAATCAAGTTCCTCACACGCCATGATCCAATCAGAGAGCGACCCCACTCAGCTCTCTCCCATGTACCCAAAATTTCCAGATCAAGTGGAACTTTTCCGAACGATTGGTTCAGCTAATCAGAAGCGTCCATCTCTAAGAATGAAAATGAACACTGTCAAATCCACATCTATTTTCAGATATGGGATTGCGGGCCACAAGCGGCCTTTATGTCCAATAATAGCCCCGTAGGCGATTTAAAATACGGCGATTGTTTTTTCGTGCAGTTTTTTTTTTGCGTGAGCTGTCTACTTATGCCTCGTGGAATACATCGAGAGTGTTTTGACTCTGTTTCTAATTTTGACCGAGGAAGAAGGGTAGCCAATAGAGATTACGGATTATTCTTTAGAAAAATCGGTCAATGCGTTGGACGAAACTAAGCAACTGTGATGTGAAGCTGTCATTGCTGGATGCAGGAAGAAACGAAGGACCGACGGATAACGTGAGTCGATCATCTTTTTTTTTCTTTCTCCCCGAATCTATCCTTTTAAACTCTAAGGGCAGGTCAAATACACACCTCTCGTCATCTCTCATTGGCAGGCCCCAAAATATTTCACTCCGCAACTCATTCTCAGTAGCATCCCACTGGTGTGGGCCGAACAGTGACTCTGGTCCCTCTCGAACGCTCCTGCTACAAAGACTTGTCCAAACATCTGGTCTATGATCCATTTCGTCTCCATTTTCTCTTTGAAGTATTCTGCTGCCGTCCTCCGAGGCGCCAGCCTCCTAAGACAGACAGGCCCCGTCACTGGACCAACAATGGGTCTATATCTCGTCCATTGTGTCTATAATTACACTGGCATTGAAGTCCGGAAGCCAAATAAAGGATAATGATCTCAAAGCCATGTGTTCCGTCTCCAACTTATAAGGAGAGACACCTGATCTCCATATGTCAATATAGACATGCATAGAGAGGTGTGTTAATGTGCCGTCGTTACAGCTCCTTCCCCCTGAAAATGTCCATTTTATTGGACTGCTCTGGCCCCAGGTTGGTTCAGTTCTTAGGATTTACGCAAGGAAAGAATGTCTTATCATTGAGATTGACCAAGACAGCAATTCAAGTAATAAACACAATCGAAAATAAAATAATAAATAAATCCAAAATTCCATAAAACGTACACTTAACAATAAAAAACTTAAATTCCGAACCTTGGGTTCTTTTTTCTAAAGGCTACACCTCGCCTTAAAATTAGGGCTGCGGTAGCCCAGTGGTTAAGGTATCGGACCATGGCAGGCATGTCATGAGTTCGAGCCCAGTACCACTAAAGACCCGCCGTGTAGGGCAGCGATGCACGTTAAATCTGTCGAGAGCTGAAACGTCCTCCCGTTGGTGTGGTGTGGTAGTTAGGAGAGGGGGGTGCCAGCTCAGGTGTCGTCCACGTCACTTGACCATGGTTCAAAATTACGTGGTCCGTCGCCAAAAGCCCTCGTGTAGCTGAACAGTGCGACGTTAATATTCACTCACTCACTCACTCGCCTTAAAATTTTAATTTTTTTAAGAAAATAAGTCAAATGCTAATATTTTCCTAATCCTAATACATTAAATCACATATAACTACAGGTTAAACATCTATTACCAAACACTTCTTCAAAAGACACACACAAAAGGTTTTCATTACACATAATTTTCTCCACCATATACACACAAACACACGTATAAATATCAAATAAATTAAACAATAATTAAATCCAATGCACGTACAAATATTAAAAATAATAATAAGAAGAAGAAAATAACCATGACTGCTTATTCAAGTCTACTTAAAAGCCCTCGTGTAGCTGAACAGTGCGACGTTAATATTCAATCAATCAATCAAGTCTACTTAATCCAACGGAATTTCCATGTAACTTCCTTTAATTAAAAGTAAATGAATTTTGAAATTAAATAAAAAAAAAACTGTAAATTCAAAGCTTTGGAAGTATTCGTGGTAAGCAACATTAATTTAGAATTAAAGTTAAATTTTGGCTCTTTGTAAGTATTCTCACAGCTAACAAATTATTTCAACATCCGTGATTTTGTCTACCATTACGTTAGTTATTGGGGAAAATAAGGCATTTTAATTGGAAATATAATTAACCTCGTACCTCATTAGTTCACGAAATGAATTTACTAAATCTGTATTATGTACACGCAACAAACTTGCCCACTGCTCTAAGTTCCCTTTGATCGGTATGAATTACAACCTAACCCTTCTCAATCCTTCTAGTACAAAGTCAATTTACTTTACACGATTTTTCCAAATTTGCACCATGATGTCTATATCGACCATTCGAGGTAAAGCAAACTGCTCTAACCATTCCAAAACCTGAGTCGTTAATTTAAATCCATAAGAAGACACGCATACAATCTTAAATCCCATCTTTTTAGTCATGTAAATGCCAAACGGCATAACGTATGCAGCATACTTCCGAACAGTGGCGGTGTGATATCTATATAAACGAGTACTAAACATCACGCGTTGACGATCGTTTTGGCGTGGTCGATAAAATACTCGCGTTCTTAACGGAAGGTACCCAGATCGCGAATCTTCCTTCCTTTAAAACTATGAAAGAACCACTTCCACAAATCCAATACCGTGACCCACGATGCTGCTCTAGACTTTTCTACAAAACCTTCAATTTTTAAAAAAAGATAAATCTCGGCTCGCGTCACCTGGTTCAAGTACCTATAATTAATTCACAGGTGCGGGTATCGGTTCACCCTTCCTAACAAAACAGTGGGCAGAGTACGGATGGAATGCCCCACCTCGTTTACACCTAAATCTAAAAGGTATACAATTTTTTCTCTTAGAGTATTAATTAATATCTGGGATATACAACAAGTTTGGATTTTAAACGGCTTTCTTGTAATAAATTAATATCCCTCTGCATTAAAGAAATCTTTCCGGGATCTGGAGGAAACTCTTCTTAATTTTTAGTATTATCCATTCTTAAATAGCTAATTCTATCAGGCGGTAATTTAAAATGCAGTTGACTTTCCCTTAAAATACCCTGATAGTCAGATTCCTTAAATAGTTTTACCGCATTGTGGGAATTTCGGTATTTTTCACTCTTCCCTCCATAACCAAATTTGCCGATTCCGGCATCCTACGATAATTTTTTATAAGAATAAAATAAATAGGATTCTTTTAGACACAAGTCATAATTTTTCAGAACCATTTATATATTATCTATCCATGATAATTTTTGGAGAATTTTATCAAAAAAAACACGAAAGTTATTTTTAGAAATGTAAGTGGTATTCCATAATATCCGACTCTCATCTCTCTATATGATTTACATTTTAATAATAGCTAACTTTTGGACTTGAACTGAGTGGCATACTAAAAAACTCTTAAGGACTTCACTGTAGGTACTGAATCTTCTACTACTGCGAGGATATAAAGCAGAATTTCGGGCCTAAAACAAATCGCTGCATTGGATTGGTTTCAACTATTTATGAAATCAGGGAGAATCTCTATTTAAAATATTCCTGAACATTAGCCAATTTCTGAAAATTTCCTATTTCAAATATAATGTGCAGAAGAATTTTAAACTAAATTAATAAAAGCAATATTTAGGTATTTTTAATTAAATGAAGTGTAACTCTACAGCTTTTATTTATTATAAATTAAAAATGAATGTTTCTAAATTATTTTCCTACCTTAAGAGAGAGAAAAAACTATTTATTACTACGTGGATAATTGACTTTTAAATGCTTTTACAATAAAGAGAACAATGTAGCAGCTTTGAGACAGAAGTATTAATTACATTTCACCAAAAAATATTGAATAAAACTTTCCTTTCACGACAAATAAAAGTATATTTTTTCGAATTGTGTATATTTAAATACAAAAACCATTGATAAAAGTTTAAATCTGTTGCCCCCCCCCCTTTTTTTTTGTCGCATGACTGAAAGCCGGACAAACAAAGGGAAATTTTTAAGAGAAAAATTCCATCGAAAAAGTTATTTTTAGTCACCTAAAACACGTTTTTTAATTTCATTTAAACATTGTCAACAGACATGCATATTATTTGCGAAAATTAAATAGCAAATATACACCTGCTCCTTCACATGAAAAGAAAAAGGCAAAATAATTTATCCTTGCCTGATTTGAATGCAACATTGAAAACTAAAGTATTGACAAAAAGGAATGAAAAGAAGAAATAAGAAAAAATTTATTGGAAATAATCTAGATTTGTGCTGTAAGAAAAAAACCAAACGAAAAATTTGACGGTACAGTGTGTTTTAGAACAAATTCAAGTTCAATATTTAGGAGTTAAAGCGTAAAATGAAATAAATCCTTTTCCGCAAAAATTGTGACATTCATAATTTGAAATAAGTTTAACCTAAAAAATAAGTCTCGTTGAAATAGAAGTAACGTACACAATCATTGAAGATATTCGCATATATCTTTTGATAATTTTATGTATTACATCTCAATATTCTTTAGCAATAAATAGAAAAACTTGCACGTGATATAATATTCATGAACTGTGATGGGTATGAAGCAGACAAATTTTTGCGTAATTAATTTAAACCATGTCTCACTATATTAAACCCGCGTGTAAATATCTTTCATAAACTATCACACTTTACATTTGTAGCGGGAAAAAAAACATATGTAAAACAAAGTGAGTTTCCTTTTTCTAAAAAAAAAAGTACAGGTTAATAATATTCATTCTGCGTCCGCTTGTGTTTGTACACCAATTCTTAAATATGATTTGTTTTTGTCGTAATATTAATTGCTACACCTAAATACCTTAAAATTCTGCAAATGTATCGAAAAAAAAAAGACTATTAAACTATAAAATACTGTATACTATACAAAGTAGAGTGAAAAAGCATTGATTATGCATATATCTATGTTTTTAGATCGCAAAAATACCTTGGCTCCCTCTTCAGAATTGTTTTATTAATTTTTGAAAATGGTTTAACGGTATGTTGAATGTTTTTTTAACTTCACAGTTTATTATACCTACATGACAAAACATGTTAAAAAAAACTTTTAGTGACATTTTTGAATTTCAGATATAGCTAATAGAAATTCTTTTTAAGCCCCTTCCAGTTTGTAAGCAATCGTTAGCCTTGAGCTTCGATTCCATAGATCCAAGTGTGCAAGAACTCATTACGGACACTTTCCTTTTGTCTCATCAAGATGAACCCTTTCAACTTGCATTCAATTACTTTTCCCTCTTTCTCTAAATGATGAGGTCGCAATTTTCAGTTTTATATGAAAAAAGTTTTTAAATAACTTTACTACAACTGTTTCGGCATTGGGGTAAACACAATGTAAACATAAACACAAAATTTAATCAAGTCCTGTAAATATCTGCTTGAAAGTTTATGCAGTGTATATTTAAAATATAATTATATATATATATATATATTTGTAAATAAATATATTTTTTGTGTAAGAAAATTTAGATTTGCTTATGAATTTAAAACATAAACAGATTGTACATAAAGTGTGTGCAAAGTAACGTAGATTTTGATTACGAATTACTTAGGGCTAGATAGCCACATATCATCACCAACCGCATTTTCTAAGGCGTTATCGATATATGGATGAATGATCCTTAGGTTGAAGCTGAGAAAATGTGTGAAATAATGTTCCAACATAGAAAACAAACTCTGAATGCTTCCATCCAAACAGTTGGCGACGTCAGTCGATGCCAATTCCATAAACTACAGCCAAAGGGCAGCGTTCTCGAGAGTGATGTTAAGTCATAGAAAGAACACCATCAAAGCGCACCCATTCCAACGGGTTACATCGATGCTCCAAAGCATAATTTATAAGTGTAAACAATGGGTCCTCAACAATAAGGTCCATCGATAAAGAGCTCTTTTACCCCTTGTACAAAGGAATGGCCCTCTAATAAATTCAAAAACAGCCTGCGCCAATAAAACCCTAGCATCAAAGAAAGGTGGGGGCAAAAAAACGCCAAGTCGGGCCCATAACAAGATGGCTGTGCTTCAGGACACTGATTACTAGGGCATAAATCTCGACTCTTTTGGACTCGATTGTCTAGGCACGACAGGGGTAATTATTTATCCCATTAAAGAATAAAATAAAGAGCCCCCGATCTTCTTAAAGACGCCCACTCCCTTTCCCTACCCTGCACTTGGCCGTCCGTCTTTTTATTGTGAGGCGCACACCCCGCGCGTGAATGGGATTTTTTTGGGCTTCCATTCACTGCAGCCATGTTTGTTGTGTGGCAGCCTTGGACCTTCGTGGAGCTGGCCTTTGGTTGGGCCCAGCCCAGGCACCTGTAGGCTAGGCCATTGATGCCTCGTCGTGATGAATCGTGGATAGGTAGGGAGACCCTCTTGTGTGAGCGTTGGGCGAGGCAGCCAATGCCCTCGATTGTTGGTGCATCGGATTAACACATCGGCCACTTCGTTGCTGGTGATTCAATTAACGAATTTTTAGACATCGACATTCTTCAGCTTGGTAAAGTTGACAAAGTGGTAAAATGAATTAAGTGCACAAACGACTTATATATTACGAAATGAGTATTCAGATAGCATGTTAGCCATTGGAGTTATTGATGAAAACAACAACATCGGCTTGTTGTAGCTTGAGAGTCAAATAATGCAATTTCAGTCAAATACTTGCAATGACAGAGATACAGATTACTACAGTATAGCCAAACATTATTCTAATATAGCATTCGCGAGAAATGTAATCCTTTATAACGCAGCGTTTCTCAAACCGTGGGGGGCGCGAGCATATTGAAAAGTTGGAAACAAAAGATTTAAAATAAGTATTAATTAACTGAAAGAAAGCAAATTAAAACACAATACACTAATGACATAATAAAAATTAAAAACACATTTACACTGATTAAATACACTTATGAAGCCCAGTGGCTAAATTGTTAGATCATCGCGCTAATACACAACAGGTCCGAGGTACAAACCCCTGACTGGGCAAGGTTTACTCGGCCTTTCATCCCTTCAGTGGATCGATAAATGAGTACCAAGCTTACTTGGGAACTTAACACTGGGAGTTTTGCTTCAGATTGACCACCTGACCGGAACATTTGTTCATGTACCTCAGGGACCAAAGATGCGTATACTGAATTGGGCACAGTGGGCTGTTGCGCCACTGCTTTAAGTTAAATACATTTATAAATGTATCTGTACTGCACAATGTTTTTGATAATTAATTTATCAATAGATTAAAAACAAGTTTAATAATTAGTAGTGCTTTTCATGAGCTAGTCAAATACAAAATTTAATACTTATCTTGATAATTTTTATGACTTATAGTTAAATTCGTATTGTAGCTTTAACGTCAAAAGTACATTTTTATTGCATTTAATACATTGTTATTGTAGAAGGGAGGTGCGATGAAAATTATAATTGAAAATTGGGTCACCAACATTGAAAGTTTGAGAAGCACTACTTGAACGATTTGTGTACCAAAACATCAGTCACCGCTACTATGTTTTGAGCCTGGTATGGGCATTCACCAATTTTAAAATTTCCGAAGACGGCCATGAAAAACAATAATTTTGCATTAAGCCCCAAATGAAACTTTAGAAAATAGGATCTATCCATTTTTAATAAAAAATAATGCTCGTGATGTTTTTAACTTAATTCATGAATTTTCAACCAGAATCATCAATATCCATGTGCTGGATGATGTTTCAACTGATAGATGTGTATCCGTTAAATTTACACCCAATTTCAATAAAATTCTATGAGCTTTCAGAAAGCAAACAATACTTCTTGGATGCATGAAATAAATGTATCATTATTTGGATCCTTATAAGTTAGCTAATGTATTTCTATCTTAAACTTTTAATGCTAATCTGTTATGTAAAATTTCCTAATCTTTTAACAGTAATAATGGTTTGATGGACAACATTGCTGTTTTTGATAGAAGTACCATTACATATTAAGATAGCTAGTGCAGTAAAACAGGCAGAAAAACTCATAAGTGAGTGAAATAATATACTCTATCTATATTCAAAGTTTCAACAAATGAAAAATGTTGTCGGAAAAAGTGATATACAGTCACTCAAAAAAGTATTGGGACACTTGGCGTGCATAACTGTAAAGCCATTTATAAAAATATTTATCACATTAAAACAAAAACAAAATGAATTAAATAATATTTTAACATTTGGTGTACAGTATATAAGGAAAATTTTATTAGTATTATAGAATTATAATTTGATCTAGCTTTTCAAATATAATTCAAAGGCACACTAGAGTCAAAAAAGTATTGGGACACTTTTGAAATAAGAAGTTTAACAAATATACAGCGCATAAATAGAATTTAATTTCACACTACTTTTTTAGACTAGAAGTTTAAACACAAATATTTCAACAGATAAGAATATTTATAGAAAAAATGGCGAGAGACAAAGATATATTGGTTAATGTGCGAAATATCGTAAAAAGTCATTGGAAAGAAGGGAAATGAATTCGCTGTATAGGAAAAATATTAAAATTGAGTAAGTCTACTGTTTTTAACATCATTAACAGGTTCAAGAAAACAAACAGTGTTGAAAACAAGCAAAGAATCAGGGCGTTCAAAGATATTTAATGAACGTAGTGGATTGTGAGACAAGTACACATTAATCCAAGAACTAGTGCATTAAAAATGACTTTGCAATATAAAAGTAGGTTCAGGAAATCAGTAAATCCTGAAACTGTCAGAAATATTTTAAGAAAACATACGTATCATGGCAGAGTACCTCAAAGAAAGCACTACATTAGCAAAGCAAATAGACAAGCTAGGTTGGCATTTGCTAAAATGTATGTAAAGCATCCAACATAATATTGGGAAAATATAATTTTTGCTTATGAAAGCAAATATAACATTTTCGGATTGGATAGCTAGCAAAAAGTTTGGTGGAAATCAAATACAGCAATGCATGTCAAAAATTTACGGCCTACTGTCAAATATGGAAGAGGTAACCTGATTGTCTGGGGCTGCATGGCAAACTCTGGTTTCGGGAACTTACATTTTATTGATGGTATAATGAATAAATATGTCTATCTTGACTTATTCAAGCGAAATTTAAAGCAAAGTGCGAGCAAGCTGGGAATCTCAGGATATTTTAAATTGTACCAAGATAATGACCCGTGAAATACTACAGATATTTGCAAGAAATGGGTCCTCTACCACTGTCCTAGAGTTATTAAAACTCCTGTACAAAGTCCAGACCTTACTGCCATTGAACATGTATAAGATTATTTTCAGCAAAATCTATATGAGCACCAAATTTCTAACAAGCAGGATTTGAGAAAATATTTGGTCGAAGAGTGGACCAAAATCGATAGATCATTTTGCTAAAAATTGATACAATCCATGCCAAATAAACTTCTAGAGGTCATAAAAAGCAAGGAGGGCCCAACAAGATATTAATTTCTAAGTTTGAATTTTTTTTTCTTAATTTATTGAGAAGTGTCCCAATACTTTTTTAAGTCCTTTTCTTAACTCGATATCTTTTATTTTCAATTTTAACCATAATTTCAATAATGCATGAGTTTTGTTCAAATTATTATTATTTGTATTTAACAAAATAATGTTTACTTCTTTTTTTTTTTTGGTTTCATTTGTATGTTTAAGTAAAATATTACGATAAAAATCTATGAACTGGTATTGTGTCCCAATACTTTTTTGTCTGACTGTACATGATACCCAAGCAATCTTTGAAAAATGAGTACCAGCTTTTTTACTATTCAAAATTAAATTAAATACTTCGGATTTCTATAGTTTGATAAAACCACCGGCATTGAAAGGGATAAATAACTGACTTATTCTATTATTAATTACATAACGGTAAATGAATTTTAAAATTTTTAGAAAAAGATTTGCTTGCGTGGGATTAATGTTTAAGAAATTTTTTTGTAATAAAACTTTGCGGCATTCGCAGATTTCTTACATGAGAAAAGTTGTACTTTTTTTGAAGTACAAAAATAAAAATATCTTCGATATTTGTGTGTTTCTGAAGAAAAGGAAAATGTTGCTTCATATAAAACTGCATTTATATAAATTGAATAAATATTTATTGGAGCAGGATTTTCAGATTGCAACCACTACAGCTCCCTCCCCCCACCTTCTGAGCACTCACACATATGCATATACTACAATAGTTATATTGTAATATTAATATTGTTGGTTCTTATCCGATAGTTATTTTGCATCACTTGGCTTTTCTACATCGACAGTTTGCCGATAAGTGATCTAAAAAAATTTTGAAATTAGACTAGAAATCCTAGTACCTATTTTAATTACTATACCTTGAACCCATTTACGCTAGTATCTGCATAATTACTCCACACAATTACACAGAACAAAACGGATTTAACGGTGCTTAAGCGGTCGGGATCCCGTTTTCCTGAAAAAACCCGCTGAAACTTAACACTTTATTTATTTCTTTTTTTAAAAAAACTGAAAACAGAGTTAATGAAAAAATATGGTAAGTAAACATGATTAAGTACGGTGCATCGAAATATAACGTTCTAATTAACGTTCCTCATACGAGGTCGAAAAAAAAGAAACAAGCCTTACAGAAATCGCATATGATGTGTAACATCTGACATATTATCGTGGTAAATACGCAACAGTAACTTAAATTCTGAAAAAAATGAATCGAGTATGATTAGAAATAATTTTCTATCGAATAAAATTGTATCTAATGAAAATTTTATTCATTTAATACAGTGATTCCCAAAGTGGTCTATATAGACCCCCAGGGGTCTATGACGACCGGCAAGGGGTCCAAGTCAGCAAAAGAATAATTTGGGGGTCTATAAGGTGTAAATGGGGGTCTATGTGATATTGGCTCTCACTAAACTAGATCGTGACTTTAATTTTAAAAGAAAATTTAATCAAGCGGAAACCAAATTTTACTTATTTAGCAGATTTATTTACTAAATTTAATGAGGTTAGTTTACCCGTACAAAATGTGCCAGTAAAATCTTTTTAAAACGGGAACCATTTCAGCGTTTCTTTCCAGAGCTAAACTAAAGAAGTATAATACTGGAGGTCCGGAATTTTCTCAAATTAACCCAGACAATCTGTCAGCACGTTTTAACTTCCGTTCAACATTTAACTGCCTTTTATTCAGATTTTGAAACCAGGTTTGAGAATGCTTTGACTATGGTAATACCACATTAAGCAATGAACTTATATGGTCGGTCATATTGAAAAAAAAAATCTTACATGACAACAGGAACTGATCGTGATGCGCACCAATGAAGATTTTAAAGTTTAGAAACTCTAATGCCAGCACAATTTAGGCTTTAAAAAGTCAAACTTGTCAATTGTGCCAAATTATGGAATATCGCGTGAGGATGTTTTCCTACTAAGAAGGAGTTTCAGGGCAGTTGCCAATCTCCAAAACAAAAAAAGAAACTGGACACAACTGACAGAGATTTCAGTTTAAACCTGACAAAAATGATACTAAATGTTGAGAATTTGTTTTTGTAGCCTTAGATTGATCCCTCCCATTAAAACCAATTGTCTGTTGTTTGGTTATTTTAGTTAACAGTTATTTTATATATTAATTAACTTTTAATTTAAATAATTAACATATGCTTTTTAAACTATTAACTCTATAGTTCTTTAGTTATAAATTTAATTCTTTTAAAGTAGTAGTAGTAGCTGTCAAAAAGACGTTCAAGTTGATAAATTTGCAAAAATTCAATATTAGTTAAGCAGGGTCTATCCCATACCGAAAAACATGACAAGGGGTCTATGGGACAAAAAAGTTTGGGAACCTCTGATTTAATACAAGGAGTAATGCAATTTTTTATCAAAAATATTTATTCTTGTTCAATTTGGGGAAGAGTGGATACAATAGACTTGAAAATGGGCAAACAGGGATTTCGGTGGCCATATACATACCACACTCCGCGAATCAAACGGTTCAAAAAATTAAAGATTTCCTGCATTTTGTACTTTTACCATATACCGAAGATCGTTCTACTATTTTAAAAACAATCACTCGTTTCCCATGACTTTGAGTGGGATTGAATCGAGTGTGATTCATTTGAGTGAGATTGAATTGTGTGAGTTTTGAATCGAGTATAAGAAATAATTTTCTGTCGAATAATATATCTTTAATGAAAATTTTATTTAGGAGTAATGCAATTTTTTATCAAAAATATTTAAATGTGTGCAATTTTTTTCAGCTGTACTCCTGCAGTTTTTAATTTTTTTTCACGTTTTTTTTTTTTTTTTTTGGCTTATAATTACGCATACATTCTACTTTGGATTTACCCATCTCTACAAATCACAAATATAGAAATATTAGAGAAAATCAAAATTTCCCATGTAATTAAATAGTTTTTTTTTGTGGAGAATTTTTTTTAAAATCACAATTAAAAATATTATATTGACAGTGGCAGGAATCAACCTCAAAATATGAAAAAGGTAAGCACTAACATATTTATTAGAATAATTCCATATTATACTTACTCGTATTTTCTTAAGAATGTTGAACTTCGTCATACGCTTAACAGTAAATATAATTAATAATATACACTACTGGCCACCGTAAATGCAACACCAAGAAAGACAAGAGATAGCACAACAAAATTTATTTTGTAGATAACATGTTGACCAAGAATCAA
>BMAV01002877.1:29158-42568 GCA_019973955.1 Trichonephila inaurata madagascariensis
ATATATATATATATATATATATATATATATATAAATTTCCTCTCAAAGAAATTTCAAAATGAAAAAACTTTAAAAACCTGATATTTAAAATTCTTTTAAAAAGAGTCGGCGGGCTGCAACTTACACTGGCGGTCCGCATGCGGCGCGCGTGCCAGGTGTTGGACACCCCTGCTCTATAATGCGAATTTTTTTATATAGCGAAATTTTTCCTGGAACTTTGAACATTTCACAATTTTCTTCGTTATAAATAACCTCTCTATCACGAAGTGCATTTTCTATATAAAGAACTTTTTCTTTTGTAATTCAATTTTTCTTCTGACTTTTTTTAAAGCATTTCCGAAAAAATTTCAAGTTATTCTTTTTTTAATACATTTTATGGTGGTCATAAGTCTTGAACTCGTTTTATTTGAACCTGACTCGCCGAGAGAATAGAGTTCTGGACGTTTCATCCAAGAAGTGCAACCTTTGACTCCCATTGCCTAATTCACTTGAAACATCATCGATATCCTCTTTCACTCTCAGTGGAGTTGTCCCGTGTCCCCGCGCTCTAATTATAAAATAATGTATGTTTAATATTAATTGTATGCTTTAAATTATAAAATGTCCTTATAAAATTCATTAATTTTAGGAAAAATTATTTTCTTAAAATTGAAAATACGGCGAATTCTTCGACATTCTTTCTTCTAGTTTTCCTTGCAATTTTTCTTTCTTTCTTTCTTTTTCGATGGGTAAGATATATAAAATAAACATATAATAATTTTTAAGAAAAGGTGTGAATAATTACTTTTTTTAATTACTTTTTTCATGAATTAAAAATTTGTTTTATGTGGTTTTTAAAGTATATTAAAAGATGAACCTCTATATAACGAACTTTCCGTATAATGAACTTTTTTCCGGGATTTAGAGACTTCGTTATATAGAGGTCCGACTGTATTTTTTTTCAATGAAAAGAAATGAAACGACACAATATTTTGCTTACTTGTAAAACAACTCCTTTTTTGATAGCCATTACATCTCGGAAAAAAAAAATGATTCTCCTTCTTTTAAAGTATATTTCACAAAAAGTCACTCATTCCTCTAAGAGGGTGAATCTCCACCTCTTGACGTCCGATCGTAAAGGGCGAGATGTTAAAGACCACGAATACAAATGACAGCTCTGAAAAGGGATTCGCTGCCAGAAAATGTTAAAACACTTTACCTATCACCTGCTGCTTGTTCTATCTACCAACGATTTTAAGTATGAACTCAATATTAAGTTATATCCTCCCCTCCCCCTTTAGTATCGTCATTAAAACATTTGCCTGGTGATGAACTCTTTTTTTTTTTACAATAGATTGATAAGAGGAGGAAAATTGCATTATATTCGCTTTTAAAAAAAGGAATATTTTTAAATATTTGGCTAGCGAGTGAGTGAATATTAACGTCGCACTGTTCAGCTATCCGAGGGCTTATGGCAATGGACCTCAACATTTTGAACCATTGTCAAGGGACGAGGATGAGACCTGAGCTGGCACCCTCCTCTCCCAACTATCACACCACACCAACGGGAGGACGCTTGAGCTCTCGACAGATTTAGCGTGCATCGCTCCCCTACACAGGGAGTCTTTAATGGTACTGGGCTTGAACTCGTGACAAGCCGGCCACGATACCTTGTCCACTAGGCTACCGCGGCCACAAAAGATATTTGGCTAAGATCGAGTGTGATCCGTATCTTCCAATTCAAAACCATTCGTATTTTATTTACGGCACTACTAATTTTAATTAAGTTTTTATAAATTTTCATTTTAGCAAAATTAATGCCGCCTAGTAGATCTGAGGTGATATTCTGCTTCTAATGTATTTCGTTGTATTATATAATACAATCGTGTTAACCCTCTCATTTACAGCCCACGAATACCATAAAATACTCTGTTTTACAAATCTAGGTGTAACTATGAACTTTCACAAAAAATTAATATGATGTACATTGATTAATTGAATCATTGATGGTGATACAATGTGTGTTTTGCTTTCTTTATCAAATTTCCAGGATTTGTGAATTTCATTTTTGAATTTTAATCTCTTACTCTAAAGCTACACAAAGACTATGGAAAGCGAATCTTCATTTTTAATGTTGGTTAAGTGACGAGGACGACATCTAAACTGACACCTTATTTCATACACAAACGTAAGGATTCAATCATCCAAATTTAAAAATATTTATCTTCAGAGACGAAAGGCCTAACGTTCACCACCCCATCTATATGCCAGATTTTCAATGGCTTCGAGATTCAAACCCACGACTCAACAACTCTGGACACGAATTCTCTAACGGGACCATTCAGCTAACGAACCCCAAGATTTGTGAGTGAGTTTTCATTAACATCATACTGTAAAGAAACACGAGGGCAACGAACTTTTTAATTGTGAGCTACAGTCAAGTGACAAGGTCGACACCTAAGCTAGCACCCCACTCTCCTACGTGAGAACTTTGAGCCAGAGCAAATTTAATAAGCATCAGCCCCTGTACATGGCGGGTCTTCAGTGGTGCAAGGTCCGGAACTCAAGACACGCTGGCCATGACCAATTGGATTCCACGTCTTTCGGATTGAGAACAAATCCCACTTTTGAAGCTACTGCAAATTTTAAGAACTTTAAACACCTAAACTGCATTTGCCTTTGGACAATTGTGAACACAAACATGGCGTCCGTTGCATTTCCTTTTTATAGTAATAATGTGCCAGGTCGTAGGGTTGTAAAGTTGAAGTTCATGCAAGCAGTGGCTTGAAAAACTATTTACATGGGATGGTCTTACTATACTGTTCGAATTAATTGGGACAAACAAGTGTTTCTAGTTTGTGTTGGTATGTGATTAGTAGTAATGCCCCGAACCATCTCAAACTCATTATAGGTAGTGTGACAGATCGACTTTGGCTATAAATTATTCTTTTTAATATATCAGGAGCTCACTTGTGAGCCTTTCAGTGGGGCAGCTGGTAATTTCAATTTTGAGTTCTATATAAGACATGTTACTTTTACTTGTTCAAAGGTGGATATTACTCCGAGGAACCGTTCTAAAATAAATCGCTCTCAATGAACACACTTCCATGGCTGTGAGAGATATAACTATGGCAGTTGGTGTGATCAATTTAAGTGTTGTAAGAACATTTCAAAATTCTGCATCTTCGTCCCGAAAAGAAAAGAAAAATTTGGGCACAAGTGGAAAATTAATCCCACAATTGACAAAATTTTAATAAAAGGTAGCAAAATAAATCCAAGAAAGACATGCATAGACCTTTGAAGGGATTTATTGGATAATGATGCTGCACAGAAAGGGCTTCTGGAAGGTGGCCTTAAGGCAACAAGACTGAGGAAAAAACTATTTCTAATTCAGAAAATGATGAAAAAACGTTTAGCATGGACTGTTAACGACTGGAAAAGAGGTGATTTTGAGTGATGAAACATCTATTTGTGCAGGGATACAAATTAAGTGCAGTTAAATGAAGTGAAGAAACTTTGTTACCAGATCCTATCGAACAAATTGTAAAACACCCTTCTAAACAGATGTTTGGGCTTTTATCGCAACCTATGGCTCTTGAAAGCTTAGTTCCTCTTACATACATGATGAATTCTGTCAAATATATTGAAATATTTATTATGTTGTAGGATTGTTCCATTCATGTAAAATTTGCTGGAATATTTCAAAATGATTTGGACCCTTTTCACAATTCGAAATTGGTCCATACTTTTATGTGTAAAATAAAATAAAAGTGCTCGATTGGCTTGAAAATTCCTCAGACTTAAATTCTATTCAAAACTGATGGCATATTCTCAAGAATCGTTTCTCTAAGATGAACAACACGACAACAGAGCAAATGATAAAAAGGACTATACTAATGTGTTTCCAAGATGAAATCAAGTGAGTAAGTGAGTGAATATTAACGTCGCACTGTTCAGCTACACGAGAGCTTTTGGTGACAGACCACGTCATTTTGAACCATGGTCAAGTGATGTGGACGACACCTGAGCTGGCACCCTCTCTCCTAACTACTACACCACACCAACGAGAGGACGTTTCAGCTCTCGACAGATTTAACGTGCATCGCTTCCCTACACGGCGGGTCTTTAGTGGTAATGGGCTCGAACTCATGACATGCCTGTCATGATCCGATACCTTGACCACTGGGCTACCACAGCCCCGAAATGAAATCAAAAACATGTGTGCTATTTTTGTAGAGGGAATGCCAAGACAGGTTGAAAGATCATTTCTGCTAAAGGAAGACATACTCCGTATACTAATATATAAACTTTTCAGTCTATTTAAGGTATGTAATGATAAAAAGCTAAGGTTTTAGAAAAAATCCCTTTTTTTTCCCCATTTGTCCCAATTAATTCGAACAGTATAGCATTACTCTTTAAACAACGTGTGGCAGAAAGCGTCTATACGTAATCTTCATGCTAAAAATCAAAAATCTCTTGGTGAATTTCAGGGTGTCCCCAAATCTCATCCTTGTGTACGCCATTAGAGGTTAGAAGCGCAGGGAACATAACCCGTACAGTTACTGTTAAGGTTGGTAAGAAATGTAAGAAAGAAAGCTTAACTGGCCACGGCAGTCGAGGGGCCATGAATCTCGTGGCTGGCAGGTTCGAGTCCAGTTGCCACTGAAAACGCACCATGTAGCGGGCTGTTGTATATTAAATCTATCGGAACTCAAGTTTTTCTCCCGTTAATGTGGTATTTAATTTTGGAGTTACACGACGGTCAATATTACGAGTTCCGTCTCTCTAGCCTTATTGCTTCCTAGTGTGATTCATAGAACAGAATTTTCTTTTCATTTACATATTACAATAGATAAGTTACTTATTATGGAGGCAATGAAGGATTCGGTTTAACGAAGGATGTGTTTTAAACGACATGAATCTATCAAATAGTTCGAAAGCGACTGAGGAAAGAGGTCACTGTTCTCTCTCTACCCAAATCCCAGGCCATTGTCCTTTTGAGAGAGGGGGTGGACAAATATCTAGCGTCCAGTTCAATGAACACCTCTCGCTTCATTGCCTTTCGCAGTGGGAGTGGGATATATCAGCATGTCCACCACTCGAGTCTGAATGCATCCCTCCACAATGGCCACTTGTAGTTAGAAAGGAAGCTGACGAGGGTCAAGTGCCGGACTGCAGATACTCATTGTCGAGCGCATCTGTCGGAACGAATCCGGGGGGAAGGGGCTTTGACTTCTGCTTCAACAAAACGATTACCAAAAAGATTTGCCCTGCCTCAATTCGCAACTCTTGAATAGTCGCACGGAGCGAATTTCCTTTAGGTACCTGAAAGCAAAAGCGATCTCTACTTAGAACACATATTTTGAGATCAAAGAGTGGGGGGGGGGAACTTTCCTGCATCGCAAATCGGCCTTTAATTCTTAATTCTATCAATTATTCAATAAAGGATTGTGATTGCTTAATTAATATTCAACATATTTTAGCTTCTCTTTATTTACTTATAACCATTTAGTTGACAAATTTTTGGGGTTACCGATGTTATGATTTTTCCTTGAGTGAATTTTGAAGAAATAAATGAGGGTTATAGAGTTTAAACACCAATATACAGCTAGTCCCATAACGAGGCCGAGGTTAGAAGACGAGGACGCCATTTGAGGTACATATCTCTCTTCAAACTTTGGACGGAACTCATAGGTTACGAGGCATTCTGGAAGGGCCTTATAAACAATGGATATCGGGACTTTTGCTTTTTAAAAATCATCAACTGGCAAGAAAATGATAAATATGCCTTAAATCTAAATTTCCACGCTGACATGGTGGGAATGTGGAGAATAGGAAGCTATAGATCGGTTGTCGACCTCAGCATTCTGTTTAAAGGTACCATGCCTATTAGGTATGTTAACATGACCTCTGAGTCGGACAAAAGTGAAAAGAAAAGTTAACTAAGTAACACACCCCTTTGTTGCTCAATATATCCCTTGTGTGAAACAATCAATCAACACGCCCTCATCAGACGAAGACTTTACGGCCTACCACCATTCAATGTGCTTCACAACCCTTGTTTCCCCAACGTCCGGTATTTGAGGAAAGTTGAAGCACTGGTCGTGAAGCAATTAGTTCTAAGTACTGGACCAGCTGAAACCAGAGAGTTAAGATTTCGAATGAAAAATAAATAAATAATAACAGAAGGTTAAGGGCTGAAAATATATAATTGAATCTCTCCATATTACGAGCATAACACGGGTTTAACAGATGTGATTTACTTAATTTTGTCTCAATTTCCTTTCAGCACTACACGTAGAATGGATTAGTGGAGTTCCTGTTTCCATGTGGAAACGTCACCTCCTATCTTGGTTTCTGCTGAGTGAGCTTTGCTTTAGCTTTAACTTAGCCCAGCATTGCGTTAAAATATTAAGATAATTGGGTATGAGAAAAAGTTTTAATAGTGCTGTTGATATTTTAGCACTAATTCTGAAACAAGCTCATCAGTCTCTTTTCAATAATCAGCATAAGTAAGCACAAATAAATAATATTTGTCGGAAAAGTTCAAACAGAGTTTAAGATATTAAGAAAGTTTAAAAGGTAATTTATTATCTAAAATGAGAGGGAAAATGCAATAACAACAATGAAGCTGTATCTTTTCCAATAAGAGAAGAACAATGAAAGACAGTGAGTGAGTGAGTAAATATTAACGTTGCATTGTTTAACTACATGAGGGCTTTTGGTAACGGACCTCGTCATTTTGAACCATGGCCAAATGATGAGGACGATACTTGAGCTGGCACTCCCTCTCCTAATTGCCACACCACACCAACGGGAGGACGTTTGAGCTCTCGACAGATTTAACGTGCATCGCGCCCCTACACGGCGGGTCTTTAGTGATACTGGGCTCGAACTCGTGACAAGCCAGCCGCGATCCGATACCTTGACCACTAGGCTACCGCGGCCACGTGTAAGGCAGGATTAATGTTTAAATTTTAAGCATGCATACAATAACGGAATACAGCAATCTCTTGTATCATGAGGACTGTATTCTAATTTTAATGTACTACGACTTTTTTTTTTACCTGTGATACTTGGAGTAATGTTGAGGGCCGTGATGAGAATGGGAAATATCGAAATAAGATTTGAGAAAATTAAAAGAAATTGGGTGGAAAAAAATGATGGTTTTTCCCTCTTAACAAATTTAATATGATTCTTTAGGTAAAGAAATGATGCAATGAAGAAATATAGAGTGTGTTAAATTTAAGTCGCACTATAAAAGTGCGCGAGGGCTATCGAAGACGGACCTCTTATTTTGAACCATAGTCAAGTGACGAGGTCCATACTGAGCTGGCATCCCCTTCTCCAAACTTCCCCACCGTGTCAATGGGAGGACGTTTGAACTCTAGTCAGATTTAATGTGCAATGGCCCCATGCACATGGAAGGCTTTCAGTGATACCCATGACTTGGTAAAAACAACGTCGGCCCGTGTTTTCGGCCACATGAAAAAATGAAATTGAACTAGAACGCTAAAAAGTGCTGAAGTCAGTGGCGCACACAAGGGGGGGCCGGGGGGTCCGGACCCCCAAAGCCCTTGATTTTTTTCCGATTGGTTATAATTCTAAGTATATAATACGTAAAATTTAATTAAATACTTGTTATTAATGATTAATTTTATTAATTAATGCTAATTATTTATTCAATAATTAGTTTTTTACTGTGTTTTGTTCCTGAAAATCGACAAAATCAAAAATAGCATGATACAAGAATGGTGAACTTTCAATCCCGGACCCCCCCTTGAAAAATTCCTGTGTGCACTACTAGCTGAAGTGACCTTGACCACCAGGCTTCTGAGGCTACGAAAAATATAGAAGAATATAGAGTATTTCAATTTGGAAAAGAAAACCTTAAACGTGTTTCTCGAATTGTTCGATTAATCGATCGTTTATTAACGTCGCCTTACGAAATAACACAAGGTCTATTGGAGGAATGCCAAGGGGGCTGAGATCCTCCCAAAAGTTTTAAAGCCACAGATCGGTCCTCAGGAAACTACCAGCCTCACACATCTTTTAAACAAAAATATTATCGTTTACATTTTTAGGAGAAGTATTTTTTGTAGATTTACATAATTTACCGACAAGTTTAAAAGTACAGTTTGAAAATAGCATTGAAATCTGCTTACAAAGACAACATAGGGATTCCGAATACCGGTATTTTGTGTGTGTGTGTCATTTGCACAATTTTGTAATACCGGTATTCACAAGCTTAAATACCGTTTTTTCGATGTTTACTAGAGATTTTTTAAACTGTCTTCACTATATGTTCAGGGATCGAAACAAAAAATAGTATACGTTTTTGTTTTTATGTCTCCCTAACAGGCGAAATTAATTAGACTGAATATAAAGTTGCATCGTACAATTAAAAAAAAATTGATAAAATGTATGAGTTATCTAAGGAAAAACTATCCTATTACAGCTCAGAGCGTTACTGCATACGTGCAGGATGAGTACTGATAATCATATCTGTGAAAACAAGGCTGTACTTGTATAAAGGAAGTGCTTGATATTTCGTTAAGTTTTAAATTGGTGAGTTTGTTATTTATATTGTGTTTGCATACCGAAATACATACGGTATACCAAAAAAGAAAATGTCTTACGGTATTTACATAATTATGATTTTAAAAATGAAAATATATGAAAAAGAAGAAAAGAGACTAACCAATTCAAATTTGATCAAGCTTATAGTAAATTTTCTTAAATTTTTTTTACTCACAAACCTATCCACATTTAGAAGAATTCGGTACAGTTGTCGAAGATGATAATGACACTAATGTCGATAGTGAAAAGGAATTATCTCTTGAATGAAAAAAATTAGAATTTGCTAAACGAAAAAAAATTTCAGCAAACCAAAATACAATACAGAAATCAGCTGTATCCAAAACCCCCCATCCGACAAGAAATCGTTTTATTTAAAGATGAGGAATTTAGAGGTAAATACTTGGGAAAAGTATATCGCGCGTATTATTAACAACAGTACCACAAACTAGCGTAGATGCTGAAAGAGCGTTTTCGACAACTGGTAATTTTTGCATAAAAATACGTTCCAGGATGAATGACAGTACAATTGATGCATTATGTTTTTTAAGATCACATTTCAAGAATTCGTAATAGCATCACAGACTTAGTAGTGGTTTAAATAAATATGTTCCTTTACTTTTGTATGATTCTTTATATACTTTTATATCTTATAGGTTACAAATTGTTTTTTGTGAAATTTACGTTCTCTAATAAAACTGGCAAATAAAAATAAAAGAAATGCCTGTATTTTCTTTCTTTTTCTAAAATTTCTACTACCGGTATTATAAAACCGGTACCCCGGTCATAAGATCTAAGAAACACTGACTACCGATATTGAACCTTTGGTCCGATATTGCATTCCCTGCAACATATGTAATGAATATATTCAATACAGGTACGCAGTTAAGTACACATGAAACACAAGAAAAAATAAAACAAAAAAATCAAAACGAAACAGAGAAGAACAAAATTTATCTCAAATCTCAGATTATACATATATTTAATTGACATCGATACTTTTTGTTAATACTTTTTATCTCTTTATTTTTTCCTTCTATTTCATATGCATATATATAACTCACATTATTGGAAAAAAGGCGATTTATTTTTGCGGCTCGAATGATGAAAACGGCACCTGAGCTGGCATTCCATTGTTCCAACTGCCTCGTTACATCCATCAGCTCCTTTACATTGGAAGGGTCTTGACTGGCGTTAAGACTCGAACCCATGACTCGAGAGATACAAGGTCCCTGATCCCTCGGCTTCTGTGGTCCTCAAATGATTGGGATCCAGTTGAATTTTCTCTTGACATGATTAAGAGGGGGAGCGCCAATGACGAATAATGGAATGCTTCTAAATTTTAAGAGTACAGCTACCGATGTATAAATTAAAACTTCAAGAATTATATGTTTAAAATTATATAGAGCATTTCTGTTTTTGAACATATCAATTTGTACTCAGAATATATATAAGTAGATATCTCTCACAAGTTATTTAAAGTAGCTTGAGATCAGGGGCGTAGCTACCGCATTATCACCCGTATCAATGATATGGGGACCCAAGCTACAGGGGCCCCTACATGTGTAGCTACAGTCCGCTAACATATCTAAAAAAGGGCCCCCTCAGAGCTAGCTACGCCACTGCTTGAGATGCAACTTTTTTATAGAATGATAGGCTAGTGAGAGTTCAGAATTGAAAGAAATAGCGAAGCCAATGAATAATAAAAATACAGAATTTCCTCATTTGTATGAACCCAAATAACCCTTTGGCACCAAACACAACGGGAGGTCGGGAAGCTTACATTTGCGAAATTCCCTCGACCAAGGGCGGCACCCATTGCAACGCACTTCCCGATAAAAAAAAGAGTGATCCCAATCAAACTGCCGTGACCAATCAGAAACTGAAATCCTTTTCTTCGACTGACCTCCAAACTTAATAGACCCCCGACCGAAAGGTATTTAAAAATTTAAGAGGTATCATCTAGTTTGGTTTTCCTTGCTTTTGTTTTCAATTGAATGATGGATGGGCCGTCAGCCCACATTGGTGCACAAGGAACGATTTATCATATAGCATACGAAGATGAATTTATATCCTGGTTAATGGCAACAAAGTATTTCACTACCGATATAATATGTCTATGGAACCCTTTGTTGTGTGTTGGCTGTACAAGTAAAAATTTACTCATGAAATTTCTTTTTCATATGATTTATGGCGAGTCTCAAAGTAAAAAGCATTATTCACAACATTCCGGTGACGGCTTATGCAGCACAGAGAGAGATGGATCCAAATTTCACAAAAGGGCGAATAAAATTAACTTTTTTGAATGAAATTTAATCTAAATATATTTACTAAAAATAGTTTTGTTTTCGGCAATTTGTTTCATCATAATATAGTTTTCGCTTAAGGGAGGATAGAATTTTGAACTACATATTTTGACATACATTTTGATTTCTCATAAACCAGTAAATTATGCTCCTTTTAATACGATATTTTTTAGTTTGTGCAGTAAAGATTAAATAATCAAAGTTTTTGCTACAAAATTATTGTATCTTTTTAAAATAGAATATTGTTACGAATTTTGAGTAAATAGTGTAAATAACTTGTATTTGGGTGTTTAATGCATTTATATTACTCTATGTTATACTAATTTCATGTTAAAATTGTACTATTCCCAAGCAATGCCACCCCTTACGTTATAATGGCGATTCAATGAGAACATGGTGAAACATTGGCGGTAGAACCAAGTTGGCATCATTTTTAGCGACCAAGTTGGCGGCCAATTTGGAGACTTTGGCGACCATTTTGGCGAGTTCGGAACCCTCTGGATTCTTCTAGAAAGTAGTGGATCTCCCCATTAACGTCACGCTCGATGACACGAGCGGTTATATTTCTGAAAGTATCTGCCACGCCTATAAGTAGCAGTGCCAGCCGCAACCGGTGAGTCGGATTTAAACCAGCGAGTAGTGAATATTGTTTCGACTAGCGATTATCTCGGCTGTGATTGTGAATAATCTTTTACTTACGTGTATTTTTAAACACTGAAAATTGTGTTTGAGTGCTTTTGAAGGCGTGAAGACCTTCGGAGATTTACTCTGTGAATGTTGCTGCTGAATCCTGTATTTAAAGGATTGGAATTTTGATAATAAATTCGCATAGCTCTTAAAGAACTGTTTATTTTTATTTGTGATTGTTTTGCATAAAATTTTCGAACCCGGATCTACGTAACAGGTAAGTGTCAGAAGTGGGATTTTATGATAATAACAAGACCGATGGATGAACCACTGAAGGCTTTGTTCGAAGGCATTAATGCCTTGAAAAACATTATTGGAAATGTTGAGAAAAAACAAGAAGAGCTGAGAAATATTCTAGAAAAGAAACTAGAGCAAGTTGAGGAAAGATATGAAAGAGTAGCTGGAAATTTCAGCCTTATTTCACAACGAGTAGAAGATATTGAAAGGAAGCTTCTAGTTTGCGGGAATACGACGAATGAAAGAAAGTTTGTCCCTGCTGCTCCAGTACCTATACCTGTTTCACAAGTGTCAGTGAAACTGAAAACCTATGACGGAAAAACCAACTGGGAGGTGTACAAGATTCAATTTTGTATAATTTCTGAAGCCAATCGATGGATTGAAGGGGTCAAAGCATGTTAGCTAGTAGCATCCCTTAGAGGTGAAGTTGCTGAAGTTTTGCAGACTCTTACCGACACAAGGCTGCTGAATTTGAACTGCCTTTATAATGCTTTGGATCTTCGGTTCGGCCATAAATTCTCCAAAGACTATGCCAGCCTGCAGATGAAAACAAGACATCAAAAACCTGAAGAAAGTTTGCAGGAGTATGCCTGCCTTTGAAATAAAAAGGCTCACCACCTTAGCCTTTTCAGATTTCTCAGTAAATGTGCGAGAAATGATTTCTCTCGCGAATATTTCGTGGACGGGCTAAAGGATGAAGAAATCCAGATGGCTGTAAGAATGGCAGATGTCCAAGATATTAAATCTGTCATGTTATGTGCCCTGAAAGTTGAGGCCGCCACTCAAGCCAGTTGCATAGACGGCCATTCCATCCGAGGGCTAGAGTGACTGTAGATGCACCCTATGAATCTCCCTGGAGGAAGGAGATAAGGAAATTGAAAAAGGAAATTCAAGATTTAACAGCTCAACGTCAGAATTGAGGGAGACTTGGCATCACGTTCTGGGGGTGTGGTGAACCAGGGCATCTCAGAAGTAACTTCCCCCGAAACAATAAGGAAGATTGCAGCACCAGGCTCAGTGGGTGCGGTGGAGCAGGGCACCTAAAAAATAACTGCCCTGGAGTAAATCAGAAAGATCCACACCGTAGCAAGTGTAATCGAGTCAAAGGAAGTGTGTAGCCACCGAAAAGGATCAGCAGATGGAAATATTAACGGTTCTTCGAGAAGACCATGCCCTGAGAACAATAAATACGGCTAGAGAGTCGAAAATGAAATTTGGCGTGATAGATCCAGTAGTCCGCCAAGTTACAACGCCATCAACATCAAAATCAGACCCGTGGAGTGACGAGAGTGTCCGTAAAGATCAACAGGCTGATCCTGAGAGAAAACAATTATAGAATTCAAAGAGTCGTCTGACGAAAAGCCCAGCTGGCAAGACATCGCCCCTTTCCATTCTACAACGAAGTGTTACTGGGCTCTTCGGGACTCTCTCCATCTGAGAAATGGTGTCTTATATCGAAAATGGGAGTCTGAAGATGGAAAAAAAATTCAGGTGGTAAATAATACTCCCAAAGATAAGAGTCTCAACAGTCCTTAAGAAACTCCATGGCAGTCCAACTGGAGGTCATTTTGGTGTTATGAAGACCTTACAAAAAGTTCGTGAGCGCTTCTACTGGAACAATGGG
>BMAV01002877.1:57568-115763 GCA_019973955.1 Trichonephila inaurata madagascariensis
CGGAGAGAAGAGTTTCTCAAAATTAAAATTAATTAAAAATTTCTTACAGTCTACAATTCTTCAAGAGAGATTAAATGGCTTAGCTACATTGGCAATCGAACACGAAATAGCTGAACAAATTGATTCGAAGGAATTAATCAGAAAGTTTTCAGAGTTAAAAGTCAGAAAAAAACACTTTTAATTTTTTGTTTATTTTGTTATTTGTTTTAATTTTTAATAAATATATATATGTATACTGTTATGTTGCTTTTTCTTTGCAAGAACTATTCAAGTTTTATATGTGTGTATTTATGAACAATTAATATATTTCTTAAAAATATATTTTATACGTTGTGGAGTGGGGCGGCATTTTTCATTTTTGTCCGGGGCAGCAAAACTGCTAGAGCCGGTCCTGCCCACACCTAAATGCTTCCTCCTCGGAATGTTTGATGTTCGGTGATGTTTTGGCGCTGATTGCGTGTTCCTTGTTTACGCCATATCCTTATACGTTTGTCATCTGGCTCCCGAGCAAATCTTGACTCATCAGTAAACATGACATTGACACAGTTCAATTGCCATGTTCCCGGCACCACTTTAATCGTGCCCCTCTTGATTGGATGGATAGAGGAACAGAAACTCGAGGTACCCGGGCATACAGTCCATTTATGTGTAATCTTCGGCGTACAGTAGCTGCAGATATAGCCTTACCAATGGACGCTGTAACTATAGATGTCACACGTGTGGAGGTCGCTCTACGATTCCGCTTGGCTACAATAGCAATATATTAATCTTCCGCGGGGGTTCTAACCCTTGGGCGACTGCCTACGGGCTTTCGGACAACTGTCTGTGTGGTTTGGAATTGTTTCCATAAACGTGAAATTACAGAATGATGAACGCCGAAGAAAAGAGCAACATCTGTGATCGACTGTCCTGCTTCAATGCGCCCCACAGCACGCCAGCTCTCAGAATCTTCTATTCGTTTTCTGGAAGTCATAGAAACACGTATGTCTTGAAAAAAAATTGTACGAAATTTTTAAACACCTTCTATCAGCACTTACAATAAATTTCTGTAACCCTTCATAAAGCTGGCTTCTTATAAGACTGCCCTTTTTGCATATTTCTTGACATGAAAGCACGATTGGCTGTTACCTAACATATTTGCATATTTCCCTGTACCTCTGCAGCGAATTGCATCCTCTGCAATTCTGATTGGCTTCCGGAAATTAGCATTTTCCTCTCCGTGCTTAACTTTTGGAAGTGAGTGTATTTCATCCCTTGCGCTATTAAATGGATAATTGTTGGGCTATGATGATTCACACTTTTCAATGTTTATGAAATTGAGTGTTTCGTACTTATTTATTGGAAATATAAGTAATATTTCATTTTATAACTTTTTAACTCATAGGACACGTTCTTCTTGAGTTCTTAATAAAATGCATAACGACATTTCCCCTAGTGTTACATTTAAGTCAGTGACTAAAATAAATAATACTTTTACTTTGGCACCTTAAAAACGACCTAAACATCATTTTTTGTATTTTATTTAGTTATTTCTTTGTATTACTACCTTTCGATTGACATATCACTTTTGTATGACTGAAAATTAGAAGTCGGAAAAAACTGAAATTGAAAAATGTAAACTAACAAATTAGGGAATTCGACCACGCCTCCTTTTTAGATGAAAAAAAGCTAAAAAAGCTTTTTGATAAAGAAAAGCTATTTTAAAAAGTGAAATAATTCCTAAAAAAAGAAGGTGTTACAAATAAAGCAGGATATTTTTCAAGTATTACATTAATGTAATTTTTCTTTTCTTTTGAGATGCGGCATGAAATTTTTTTTAATGATGGCATTTTGCATTATAATTTTATAATTTCAGTTCATATTCAGCATATATTTTTCATTAAAATATAATATTTCAATATTATGTAAAGCAAAAAACTGTGAAATTTCTGTTATGACAAAAAAAAAATTTCTTTTTGACGCAATTAGTACTTATCCAAAAAGGAATATTTATGTGTGAGATATATGGGTTGAATTAATATGAAAATAGTATTTTTAGGAAAAATATGTAGCTAATATTTTAAAGTTGTATTTTATTTTTATTTTTGCTTATAATGATTATGTTTTTAGAATTAAAACTTTAAACTGGTTTTTCTCAATTTTTGAGTTTTTTTTGCCTTCAGAATTCTTCTCTTGCCCCAATTATTTACCAATCACTTCCATTATTTTCCTATGTGTTATATGTAATGCATGTAACAAATTAGGGATGGATCTTGCTGAAAACTTAATACTTTTTTTTTCAAAAAATTAAAATGTGGGAGATTTTGGCTTTATAGTTGAATTTTAGCATACATATTAATATTTTATTTTTGTTTCTCCAAAACTAATTAAATTATTGTAAAATCGATCCCTAAAGTTACTTAGAACAAACTTAAGAATATTAAAAATAATTTCAGGTCAAAAAATTAATAATTACAAAAGGAGTTCAATTTTAAAATATTCCAAATTTTCTTAAGAAAATTAAAATTTTTAAAACTGTGTGAATAATGTTTGCAAAATTTTATTTCGTTTCTTTTTCTTGAATAAAAACATTGTATGAAATTCTAAAATATAATTTTTAAATACATAAATAAAAAAAAATTGTTCATAAGGTGCCAAGTCGCCTTAACTAAATTATAAATTATACTATGTTTCGTATATAAAATCTCATTTAGAATGAAATCTTAAGTAGAACCTAAAACCTTAACTGAAAAATATTTTGATTCTATTTCTGGAGCATTTTTGCACATTCCACTATTGCAGCATTGTTAAAAGATCTACCGCAGGGGGGGAGTATACATTGTATCATACACAAGAAGATACAAATGTTATTTAGAGTTTAAAAAAAAAACAACTTCTTAAAGATTCCCCAATTTATAATATCGGAAACATTTTTAAAACTGAAAAAAAAACTTATTTATCTCCATACGTAAAGGGTTTATTATTACTTTTTTACGCTTATATAAGTTTCAAATTATTTATCTCAAAATCTGCTCAAATCAATTGCGTGAAATTCTTATGTAACATAGTTTTCTTTTTCAGAGATATATCTAAAAAAGAAAAACGGATGTTTATTAATATTTCTGAAAATTTAAATTAGAAACAAACTCTATATTTTGAATTAAAACTTTAAAATATACTTTCAAAAAATAATTGTGATAAAACATGTGAAATAATATTTTATTTTTCCTTTCAAATGATACTAAACATATGACTTTTCATGCGTATTATTCCTCAAAAGTAATATCACAATAGGAACTCGAATAGGAATAACTTGTCACTTTAAAAATATGCTTTATATATTTGAATTGGACGAAGCGATCCTAATTAAATTCAAAGCGATTAAAGACGTTGTCATTCAGCAATTACTCCGCATGGACCCGTTTTTTTAAAAATATCCGACTATGGGTGGGGTCCTTTCACTCAGAGAATTTGCCACGACCTCAGGCCGACCCAATGCCTCGCATAATGTAATCCACGCAATCCGATTTCACTCTCAAATATTTTCCTATCTCGAGAAATCGAAATGCGTTAAAAATCGGACCCGGGCTCTTGTTGATCGCGGCCAGAGACGTAAACAAGGTCCGCAAGGGGACAATGGCCCTGCCCTAGACTCCCACAAAAGGAACGACGAAGAATGGGACCAGGAGTCTTTTGTCAACATCAAAGGCTCCCTTATTCCGCGACCCGTGAACGGGATCAGGGGTCATCCCCCGGGGCCCTTCCAAAAAAGAGCATCGACTGTAATTGCGGGGGTGACAACAGCGGAGGGGCACCCATGGCATAATAGCACCCTCTGGACCGGACCCGGGTCGAATCCATTGGATTGGAAGACACCGATGATACCCAGGCTCACGCTGGGAGTGCTGTTTGGTAAGAGGTGGTTATGGGGCATAATTCTCGGATGGGAGCACCCCGAAATGGAATCGGCTTAATGCCTCACTGGAGATTTGGGAATTATAAGCCGGGCACTTAGCAATTGGAAAGATGGATCTATGGAAGGCTGGGTCAATGATCCTCCCAGATTCTTTTTCCTCCTAAAGGAATTACCCAATGGTATAAATCACGTTGAACATTAATAAGGGCTTTCAGCAATATTATTTGCTTTATTTTTTCATTTTAATGGGAATAGTAGGATAAAGATTCTCACAATAAGGAATGTGACCGTATTTGTGTTTTTATGGAAGGCTCAATGCTGGAGTAAAGTGTTTGTAAACATTGTGAAAAAAAGAATTGCTTGTTCGCTCTTGAAATCGCCTGATTCAGTGAGGACTTTCTCTCACTGCACTGCTTTTTTATCATTTACGAGGCATTTTTATTTACGAAATATAGAGAATATGGCTTTCCAGCGCATATTTTTTTATTTCTCGTTAATGCATTACGAAAGAAATTTGCTGTAGTAATTATTTTCAAAGCGTGTAATGTTCCAGTGAAATAATTATAAAAGAAGGCTCATTCAAAAATATAATGGTGTTGAAAATTATTTTCACTTTTGTTTGATTATCCCCAGAAGTACTGGAAGGGTTTGAATGAAATTAGATATGAAAGGTGTCGAACTTATTCTTAAACATGGTTTATCACAGCTAAGAAAAGTATAAAAGAATGGTTTCAAAAATAATATTCAACAACTCTTACAATCATACATCTTTCACGAAAGGAAATGAGACAATACAAATTGATAAGCAAATCCACTTTCAAGCGGTTCTGAGAGAAGAATGCTCTTCCATGAGTATATCAAATAGACTGTGTAAGAGATCTGATAAGCCAAAATATTCGGTACAAATCCTGAAATTTCGTTGGATAAGCCCTACATAAACAAGTAGTGTTATACATAAAAATGAAATCTGGATGAAATGCACCCTAGAAAAGCAGAAAATAGGATTCCAAAGTTTCATCCCCGTACTTCGATAACCATTCACCTTCTGTCAAAAATAAAGAGGTTTGTCGGTGTGTTTGAAATGATGCATTGTCCATCAGCAAATCTTCGCTACCATATACCAATCTTTTCTTTCCGAATATTGTATGATATGTAGAAAATCAATACGTCAAGGTATATAAGAAATTAAAATAAATATTCCCTACGCTATTTTTTCCCCGATGGGCTGCATCTTAGCAAGTAAGCCTTAAACATGTCATGTCCCCAAATGTGAGATACATTTCAGAGATGGCACCATCTAGCAGATATCGCTACCAAATTTGGACGCTTGAATTAATTTAACTCAAGCTCTCGTCGGATGCTGATTTAATCTTGACGAGAGTACCAGAATCAAATTGATACTCAAGGGATCTTTTACATGCCACATAATCATATGACATGTGTGCCTACGATTTTTGCATCCAGAAAATCCATTGACTCCAGCCTGGTCGTGCGGTAAATCTAAAAATATTTTAAGAATAGTATTTGCTTATTATTTGTGTAATACGGTGCTTCTCAAACTTTTAATATTTTCAACCCATTTTTCAATCATAATTTTCATTGCGCCCCCCCCCCCTCCAATTGTATTGTTCCAATAACAATGTATTGGATTCAATAACAATATATTTGACGCTAAACCAACAATACGACTTTAGTTATAAACCGAACAGATTATCAAGGTGAGTATTAAATTTTGTATACAATTTTATATATGAGAAGCCTATGGGGTCACTCGTAATTATTAAACATATTCTGAACTTAGTATCGTTAAATTAATTATCGAACACATTGGGCAGAATTGATACATTTATAAATATATAATATGTTGTAATAAATTTTTTGTTTTGACTCCTTTCAGTAAATTAATATTTTTTTTAACTAATCTTTTGTTTTCGACTTTTCAATATACTTGCGCCTCCCTCTCAGGGTTATCACGCCCCTTTAGGGGGTGCGCCCCACAGTTTGAGAAACGCTGGTGTAATAGCAAACGATGAATTTTATACCTTTTGCAATCTGGTAATGTGTATCTTTGGTAATCTGGCAATGTTTTGTAATATTCAGTTGAGTAAAAAGAATAAAGATGCCGATTGATTATAAAAACGCTTGGAGTATTACCAAGTCCGGTTGTCATATAAACAGAGGGCGATTAAAATTGCAATCTCAAGTAGTTCCAACAAATAACAAAATTTTACTTATTGTTCGAAAAATGCACGTTTAAATTTGTATACAGGTCCAAAATTAGTATACACAGCTGCCACCTTTGGCAGCTAAACTGACTCTAATACCGTTAAGCATCGAATAGAACTGAACTTGGATGACAGACGCGAGCAAGTCATTCCGTGTAGCTTCAAGTCTGCCAAACTTTATCAATTGTAGTAGCTGCAGAGTACTGGCGGCCTAATCTATTTTCAACCCATGAAGAAATATTTTCAATGGAATGGCGAGAACAACAGTCGAGCAACATCTGTATCGAAGCAGGTCGGAACGCGATGGACAAGATGCGATCTTCTGTTACATTGTTGAAAGATGACGTTTCCGAGGTCTCGAAGATAGGGCACCACCTCTAGCCTTAATATCTGTTAAATACTACTTTCACAGACGTAAAGAAGATGCGTCCGTGTAATGTACACCAGGCAGGCCCGCTTTCCCGCTTCGGCACGCTACACACATGCCTAGGGCGCAAAAAAATTGGAGGGTAAAAAAAAAGAGAGAAATTTAAAATTACAGAGAGAACGTACAACCACTCCTAATATTTATTAAAAAGCCAATTATTCTCTTTCATTTATATATCTAAATTATCAGATCTTCATTTCACTATCGGCCAAATTATTACGTAAATCGCTTGGCTTTTCTTTCTCAAATCATATTTTTTTCATGTATACTGTTATTAAATTGTTCTCAAAACTCGAAATACAACCTTTACCGCAGCGTTTCTCAAACTGTGGGGCGCGCCCCTAGGAGAGTGTGATAACCCTACTTCGGGGGTGGGCGAGCATATTGCGAAAAATCGAAAATAAAAGATTTGAAATAATTATCAATTTAATAAAATAATTTACAATTTAAAATAATTACAAAGTAAAATACATTCTTACATAAGAAAAAATGAAGTACTTATATATTCACACTGATATAATACACACTATTTATAAATGTATCAAAACTGCACAAAGTATTTCATAATTAATTTATCAATATTCAATTAAAAACAAGTTTAGTAATTACTAGTGACTCCCTTGGGCTTGTCAAATACAAAATTATATACAAAACTTAATATTTATCTTGATAATTAGTATGGTTTTTATAATTAAAGTCGTATTTTATTGTGGTTTTAAAATCAAAGTACATTATAATTGCATTCGGTACATTTTTATTTTAAGAAGGGGGTGCGATGAAAATAATGACTGAAAATTGGATCGCAAATATTGAGTTTGAGAAGCACTGCTTTATCGCAATCTACAACCCTCTTTTTGGTATACCATGAATTCCTTTAGATTCTAAGAAGGATAACTATACACAAGGACGGAGGGTTCAATTCCCGCTCCTCATAGACCAGCAGATTTATAATCCTTAGCATAAAGATTACGCCTCAGCATTTTTCATCACTTTTTTTTCAAAAAAAAAATTAATCCATCTCATAAAAAAATTATGTGTACGTCAGGTTACTAGTTTTATTATTAAATTATATCGTGGCAATAAGATTCTTAAATCTAAGTTGCTAAATATTTTGTGCAGGTTTGTTTTTTACTCTGTGCTTTAAAAAACGTTTGAAGCTCTTCAAACTTCTCCCTCTTTGTATTAATAAAAAAACTAAACATATATTTACTAAAAAAAACTAATATTTTTTTCCTCTCTAAATATGTATTGAAAAAGTTTTCTGTATTCACTTATACATGTGTGTGGGAATCCAACCGAAATCTTGCAAAAAGATTGGATTCTTCAGATGGCGGGGTTTTTATGGCGTGGTGTCTAGGGGTTTTTAGGGTGTGTTAATTTCGAAATAAAATAGACAACATAGTTCAAGAAAGAAACTAGTTGAAAACTAAATAATTTATTAAGAATTATAGGGGAGTATTTACATGTGGAATATTTCAAAAGAATAGGAAAGTTAGATAAGCATATTTCGGAAGAATAGGAAAGTTAGATCACATTACTTTAAGGGAGGCAATTGAGATTAAATAGAATTCATTATGGTGCTATTAAGACTTACCGCCTGGCGCGGACGAATGATAGAACTCGTTATGGTACTATTAGATTTACCGCCTGGCGCGGGCGAAAGTGCGCTGACGCGCGAAACACGACTTCTGTCGACGAATGTTAGTGGGCCTCTGGCGAAAAAGGTTCATGTCGGCGTTTTTAAAAAAGGACGCTAGATGGCGTTGATGTGGAATACTGTTTTGATTAGAATTGCCGACCTCGGTAAATGTGATATGATCTAACTTCTTACAAATGGAATATCCTACATACATATTTAAACATTAAACTGGCTTCAGACAATTACTCGTGTAGTAAGTTGTCTCCCGTTAACAAAGTTTTCCAGTAAAGAAAATTAGTGAAAATATTCGGATTATTCTTAAAGTCCATTTTATTGGTAAAAATGCCGCTGGGGGGAAAAAGTTCCTTCCCGCAAAGTCCCCCAACAGAAACACATGCCTTATTTTATGACCCACTTAAGGACTAAGGAAAATGACCCTTTAGAAAATCACTCCTTTTTTAAAAAGAGAGAGAATGAAGCAATTTTAAATCAGCAGACACTCAATATTCCTTCAATTGTACTTCATTCCTTTAAAACTGCAAACGGTAATTATGACTTTACTTTTGATTTATTTTATATTTCCCCTTGAGACTTAAAAAATGTACAAATATTTTTATCATATTAAGATTGTTTTGACTCAACACAATAAACAACAGTAGCAGGGGACTGTCACCTTTTACTTTTTCTTACTCCATACACTACCTCTCTCGAGGTTATTGTTGAACACACTGAAGTTTATTTTACAATCAGCTAGAGGGCGCTGTTCGTTAACAGCGCTAACAAAGATAAAAATCAAAACATATATTTATTAATTGCTTTCCTGTTCATCTTAATGAAATCTATTTAAAAATGTAAATTTTTTTTTTGTAAATGTTTGGTGTTACCTCAGCTAATTTTAACACTTTTGTCTATATTTATATATGTACTAGCGGTCTCGACAGACGTTGTCCTGTACACACGTCTTAAATCCAAAAATTACAAACTTTTATGAATAAATTGTAACAATCTGGACCATTTTGATGAAATTTTTTATAAAAAAAGTTACTACAATACCTGACATCATCACATGTACAGTTACCACAATTTGACCTATCTAGTATGCATTTACTATGAACTAAGTTGAATATATAGAAGCTTTTCTGAGTAGAAACTTAAACAAACTTGTTTTGATTAATGGGTAAAAAAGATAAAACTCGAGCTATTTTCATAACAGATATATTTTTTTAATGCACAAAAAACAAATTTATCGCAATGTCATTGAATGTACAATGGTATTGGTTAATCCTTGAGAGGTATAAACAAACAAATGCGATGGTAAGCCGCAAGTCCTCTCGTGAGGTTGGGGGATAGTGAAGAGAGGTGGGGGCCCCTGACAACACCCAGGGTGTTCTCCCTCAAAATTGGGGTGGAATCAAGCAAAATCGTACTGTCACCTGCATGGTGTTCAAAGCTAGGGCTAACGATAGGCGTAAAAATCTAGCCCTTCACCGCGAGGAATTTCGTGGACCTTGATCCGATGTCACTGTCGATCAGGTGTGGCATAAGTAACAACAACATGTGTCTTGTATCATACAAAAATTACGAGGTCCGTCGCCAAAAGCCCTCATGTAGCTGAATAGTGCACCGTTAATATTCACTCACTCTCTTGTGTATCATACAAATATTTTAAAAATTCAAATTTATTGTAATCAGATTATTCAGTGAACATTTCGTTATACTGAAATGCACACATTTGTATTAAAACTATTCTTATTTTTTGAGAAATGTATTACTCTGGAATACCCTACCCATATCGTAAAGCATTTAAAAATTACTTCAAAATAAAAAAAAAATTTTTTTTTTCATTTTTGAGATTTTTTTTTTAATTTTATATATACAATATCTTACTTTTTCTTAGCTGTAGAGTATTATTGAAAAAAAAATCAACTGATGTACAATAATTCTTCGAACATTGTACATACAATCTTGTTGTTGTTGCTGTTGTGACTAATGCCACCTGCCTGACGAAGTCAGATAGAGGCCAAAGGCTAGAATTTTTATGCCTGTCGTTAGCCTTAGCTTTGAGCACCATGCAGGTGACAGTACGATTTTGCTCGGTTCCACCCCAATTTAGAGGGAGAAATCCCTGGGGGTGGCCTCCCACCTCTCTTCCCCTTCCACCAACCACACGAGAGGACTTGCGGCTTGACGGCTATTTAGAGTACCCCCATGCCACAAAGACACTATACATTTACAAACATCCATGTCTTCTCCGGGATTCGAACTCAAATATAAGTCAATATGTTAAACAAAAAGTGAAAAAAATTACAAAAAATTGTTAATGTACTTTATGTACGTTATGAAACAGTACGTGATGATGTACATTAACGAAAGAAAAAAAAAGAATTCATGTCAAGCATTATATCTGTGTACAATATTATTGTTTTAAAAAAAACTTTGAATAGCACAATTCTTAAAAACTGATACAATCTTTTGTAAGGTATGAATACGGTGTAACTTTTCAAACATACAAAGATCAAAAAATATTCCTGTATAAGTATTATTGCATAAATTTTCATTAAATTTGAAAATGTTTTATGCATAAACCTAAAAACATTGTCGAACAATTTAACCAAATTACAAAGAAATTGTAAAATTAAAATTTTATAGATATTCCTTTAACAATCATACTGATGGGGATTTTAATGAATAGCAATAAGAAAAAAAAATTATTATTATTTTGAAATATTCATAGTAAAATCAGGCTGTTTTGTAATTATCAAAAATTTCTACGTAAACATGAATTTAATGGCAGAAAATTTGCAAGTTTATAGAAGAGTACCTGTAACAATATACATTTTATACAGTTTAAATTAGTACATAAGTATTTGTATTGAGTGATGTGTGTGAGTGAAATAAAAAACAGTACGTCAGCATCTTAGATTAGAGAACAGAGGTTCTCAAACTTGTCATGTTTTTCGATTTTGAGTAGACTCTTGTTTACTTAAAATTGAATTTTTGCAAATTCATAAACTTCAAATGTGTTTTTGACAGCTGGTATATTGTGGTAACTCGCTGCTACTTTAAAAACATTTACGTTTCTATCTGTAGTGATGTGTAGTGTGAAAAACTTTAAAAAATACATGATAATTTTAAACGTTTATTAGATTCCAATTAAAATTAAGTACCCATTACCACAGAATAAAAGAACAAAAACAAATACTTTTATAACGCTTTAGTAACATTGTTTTTATATTTAGCATCAATTTAGTTGTTTGACCTTAAATCTCCTCGGTTAGTAATGTTCAGTCTATTTTTTTCTTTGTTTGGAGATGAGCAATAATAATTAAACACATTTTTACTTAGAAAAGCAATTAAAAACTTGCTCACGATATCCTATAATACGGGATAAGTAACAGGTAAATCTTCTTAAATGCACTTGCTATATTAAGCATCGAAATAGAAATTGCTAAAAATTGTAATTTCTTCTGAAATAATTAATGCATTAGAAAACCACAAATCCCGAACAAAATAAACATGCATTAGTAATACTAGTTCGTGTTTGTAATTCTTTTTTTTTAACTTTACAAAACATTTAGGGTTTTAAATGGTTTCTTGCTCCCAGGCTTCTTTGTAGAGAAGGTCGGCTCAGGTTATTTTTAATGTTTTCTAAAGCGAACTGGCAGCATACTATGTATTTCAGTTGAGATATCCGACCAGATTGAAAAGATTTTTTTCAGGTGTTAGATGTGTTAGGATCACTAGAAAAAAAGAAAAATAAGTATTGAGGAAGAAGAAGGAATAATATATAAAACTGGAGAACTTTAAGTTGTTTTTCAAATATTTACTTCATATAAAAATACTTTTTAAATGAGAATTCTTTGAAGAATGAAATTTTCGCGATGATTTGTACACGAAAAATAGGATATCACTAAGACAATTCAATAAAACTCAGTGAAATTTTTAATGCTACCAGCCCATTAGAGTGTAACAAACCGCAGGTTTTAAGATAGTTACACTTAATCACATTTTGCAGCTATTTTTAACTTAAATAAAGTAATTTTGAAAAAAAATTATTAGCGTCAATTTGAATGTTTTATAAAATAACTATTTCTTGTGAAATATTTTTTACCCTGAGGTATGCGACACTTCAGATAGTTCAAGAGGTACATTAATGAAATTAAAATTGCATCTTGAACTATCTAAGGTGTCTTAAGTGTTAAAATTACATTAAGTCGAATCAGTGGCGCACACAAGAATTTTTCAAGTGGAATTGATTATAATGATATCATTAATGATTTTGCAATGATGAAAGCTGGAAGAAAACCTTTGTTGCTCCAGTACAGGGGCCGGCAACCTTTTGAGTCGGAAGAGCCAAAAATTACAATTTACAAAGTTTTTTTAGAGAGTCACCAAAATTTTTCTTGCCAACAATAAATAGTACTTGCATAAATAAAGTTTTTTGATAAAAAAGAAAACTAATCTCTCTCTCTATTTATTCATAAGAAAAAAATATTTTTTATTCATATATAAGTAGTGTTTTTCACATCAAATTAGACAATATAAATATGGCATTATTAGATAATTACTTATTATTTAAGTAAAAAATAAAAACAATTAAACATTTATTTTTACAACACTAACTTGTACTTCGATAACAAACAATTGAGCAAACAAATTCAATAGGAGCGATGGCTTTGCATGGTTATATATATATATATATATATATTCAAGTAGAAAATTTATAAACTTTACTAAGCAATGTAACTTCTGCTTAAAAAATAATAACATACATTTGAGCAAACAAATTCAATGGGAGCGTTGGCTTTGCATGGTTTTAGAAAGTTTGGATAAATTTGGCTCAAAACTTGTTGTTTTAATTTTCAAACAAGACTCTCAATTTTCATTTGTTCACACAAGAGAATACTTGCTCACACGAATATGTCGATTCGAAGATAGTCAGCACTCCTCTTCACTCCACTGTAGAAATCTGGAAGACTATTCCATGCGTCGAATTTATTAAGTGCCTCAACTCACTGCATTTCTATTAAAGCAGTCAAATTTTGTTGCGTTACGTACATACATTTCTGGACCTCCAACTTTCTTTTCAACTCTGTAAATTTTCCACTCCACAAAGCTTTACTGTTTAAATCAATCAATTGTGCATTTCTAGAGATCCAGTATCAATTCCAAACGGCTCATTGGGGATTTCGTAATTATTTTCATTAAGAGGATTTACTATGAATGCTAGAGTGGTTTTGAATTGCTCAAATCTGTCAGCAAATTCATCTTTATTTTTTTTATAGCTGTGCTGAAGTTATTCGTGTCAACAGGTTCCATCGCGATATTGCTTTAGAAATTGAAAATGAAGTAATTTTTCGCTCTGAATATCTTCTGCAAAAAGAATTTTTCTTTGAAACAAACCAATTCTTCTACCAAAACATAGGCTGGGTTTCCATTACCTTGCAGTTTTGGATTCCCACACAGCTCATTTAATTTCGCTATGATATCCACCATAAAGTAAAATTTTTGCAACTATTTATCGTTCTCTAATTCAGGGTGATTAATGCGTTTTTCATTGAGGAGTGTATTTGCTTCATTCAAGCACAAAGCAAAACGTCTCAACACCGTATCTTTGGAAAGCCATCGCACTTTATTGTGAAGGAGTTCAGCGCACTCGGTCTCCATTTCGCTTAAGAATTCTTTAAACTGACAAAGGTAGAGTGGTTTAGACAAGATGCTGTTTACAATCTTGATTACCAAATTCATGACCTCAACTATTTCGGCCGGAAATGTTTGAGCACAAAGAGCTTCTCAGTGTATTAGGCAGTGAAACGTAAGAATTTCGTGGTTTATTTTGCTCTGAAGAATCGTTATTGCCCCTTTATTTTTTCCTGTCATACTTCTGGCTCCATCATTTGCTATTGAAACGATTTTATTTAAATTGATCTTATTGTCTTCAAGGCATTTTTTCACGGCATTCGCTATATCTTCCCCTCTAGTTTGTCCCGAGAGCGGTAGCAATCCTAGAAGTGCTTTCTTTGGACTTTGGGCAGACATATACCTGACAAAAAGGGCAACTTGTGCCATGTCTTTTACGTTAGCAATTATTTACTATCTCAACGTATACCTATGTAAATACATACGAGCAATTGTGGGCATAAGGAAATATAATTTATCAAAAAAGATTTTCCAACTATACTTCCCAATTAAAAATGCTTACCTAAATAAAATAAATAATTCTTTAATAATTTAATTGTAAGAAAAATAATTTAGACACAAAACACTGTTTGCCTCACTCTCTCACGTACTGATTGACTCTAAGTACATAGTTTAGTCGCATCTGTTGTCGCCTCCCGTGTGCGGTGATCGCCGACTTCGCACGAACGGACTTGTCAGGACGTGTTTATCACTGCGCAGTCTGCACATCTTAGTTTTTTTTTTTTTAAATTTAATATTAGATACTTAGTTTACGAGTAAAGGTGTTATGCCCAGCTATGACGAAATCAATGAAAATCGCCAAGCCTATAAACAATCTAAAACTGGAAATATCTACCTGCTTTGATCCTCAGAGTTCGAAAATAGGTTTATTAAATAACAATTTATAGGTACTTACACTTATAACTATTATTTTAACTCTAATTGTTAAATAATAAAAGCTATAAAATATATAAATAATAAAATAGGTAATTTTTATTAAGTATATTTTTTAATAAAAAAACTTTCGTGGTAATATCCAAAAGTAGTACTTTGTTCCTTTTTTGACAGTTCTTATTGACTTCAAAAAAGTAGTTAGGTATCTTATTCGGAAAAAATATACATAATATGTATTTTAAAAGTATAATACTTATTATGTTACTTATCATTACTTCGGGTTTTTTTATTATTATTATGTATATACATACATGCACATTTGAAAAGATAATTCGCTTCTAACTCTTCTACTTGAAACAACAAACTATACGCCACAGCCAAAGCTCTGGTTCCAAATTTTCTTACGTCGAAAGTGAATTAAAACCTACATAGAAACATCCGACGACGGCGTCAATCGAGAGCTTCCAACCAACTGACGACGCGTGTCACGGGGAAGGGGTGCGGTGAAAAGCGAGTATAAGTGACTGAGAGATAGAAACGGTGCCTCGTTAATCGATTCAGAACAATTTTTAAATTTTTTTTTCATAAAATAAATAACATTTGCGTATGGAACTAAAGAGTCACAGCTTCACATCCAAAGAGCCACATGTGGCACGTAAGCCGCAGGTTGCCGTCCCCTGCTCTAGTACAATGACCGTGACATAACTGCCAGGATGTCTAAAAGTAAGCGATAGTAAGACAATTAACAAGTTAAAAAGTTGATAGTTAATAAGTTCATACAATAATGTATATATACTGTAATCTCATACGATTTTATTAATTTACTGTACTTATTTATAAAAAGACGAGGGGGGGGGGTGATACCGTAAGGTAAGAAATGAACAAGAGTGGCCAAACCATGTCACTCTCTTTCCTTAAGGCTGCCGGTTGTCATTCCGGGACACGGCGGATCCATAGGAGATGAATAATGGAAGGGCTCCCCATTATGAAGGCAAAGAAAAAGAAAAGAGATTTGAGGGAAAACCCCTGCCGAAGCAAAACTGGCAAGGTAAGAATTGAAGGAGGAGGAAGGGGGTGCTCTTGAAATAGTGGAAGGGGGCGCAACAATTTGAAGTGCCTAGGCCGCCGGGGAGGTTAAAAACGGCCCTGACACCAGGTTCAGGGTGCGTATGACGATATCGAATGAGCTCTTTTTGGCGCCTCCGAATATGGATATGTCCATCATATTGCTGCATGACTAAAGAAACATGGCCTTTTTTCCTTCGCAGGTAGTATGGGCCTGTTTTCTGGTAATGTGGAGATTCCCTCCTTAAAGCCCTTTTCCTTTTTAAGTCTGAGTGCATTTCCAGACTGAGCTATTGACCAGATATACCAGAATTTACTAGACAGATGGCTCTGGAGATGGCATCTCTCATTCGGCATTAAAAATCTGGCAGCATGGGTGACAGTGGTATTTCTAGAAGAGGTGAGCACGTTAAGACACCTGATGGTACATTTGACATAAACATTGGAAATAATAACTGTTGTTCTGTTTTTAGGTATTGCAATATATAAGGGATTGCAATTTAATGACAATGCTTCTAAACTTGTCTTCAGAGACATATGGATTTTAACTGACAGTCGTGCTTCTGTACAACATCTTTCTCGTTGGACAACTGTTGGGGATATCTTGTGGTTCAACTTTTTTCAAGACACTCTATATACTTTCAATGGGTCCCCTCCCATACTGGACTGAATGGCAGTGGTGCAGAGGAGTGACATGGCCACGAGCAGCATACGAGAAAGGGTGGTGGCAAGTACAGCGATACTTAAATTAAAAAAATATTTAAAACTCCAAATTTACCCCACGCGATGAAACTGTCGCAAACGAGTGGAAGCTTTGATACACGCACAGATGCAGGAAGTTTATAAGTCGCTATGCAATCGCATTCGTTTTTATGTTTTTATGTTAGGCTTCTGGCAACCGGTACTGTGTGAAGTCAATGATACTCAAAATTATTTGCAAACAGAAGGACTAAATATCCATCAATGTGCTAAAAAAGTACGTACTTTACAGACCGTATTGAAAGCAAAACGAGATTAATTCATGGACGACGCTTTAATATATGCTAAAAGTTTAAGTGAAGAGCTTTTTTTAACCTTTAAATCAGGAGGAAGCATATATTTGACGACGGAAGTAAAGAAGTTCAGTTATCGTACGAAAATGACTTGATGCGAACAATGTTTTCTTCAATAGACAGAGTAACTTCTGAAATTCGAGATAGATTCTAACATTTGAAGAATCTAGCGCAAAATTATGCTTTTTTAAGGCCTGAAGTGATATTGAGCATGAACTAACTTAGATCAACCTCCTAAGTCCACCTTTTAAGCGCGTACGTCTACAAGCTTTCGTAGCTGCAACAGATCCAGGCTGTAAAAAAGAACTCATTAGGTCCGGCTCTCTGGGTTTATTAAAATATATTATTTCCAAACTTGAAGAGGGCTTACCAAACATTGTCATAAGGTTGAGAATATTTTTAACATCTGCCATCAGTAATGCCAGTTGCGAGAGAAGCTTCTCTAAGATAAAATTAATCAAAGATCATCTCATATCGATTATGCCCCCGTTAAGGCTAACAAATTTAGCTATTCTGGCATTCGAACATGACATACATATTGATATTGATAATAGTATAACAGATTCTGCTATGAAAAACAAGTTTTTAACGTCAATTCCTAATTTGTTAGAAGATACGTACTGGTACCATCAGTTGCAGCTAATTGTAACTACAAGGGAAATATAACGCAGAATAAGTTTAAAATTAAAAAATAAAATTCAATTAGTGAATTAATATTTGAAAAAAACTGTATTAACATCAAGTGTCGTCCACTACAAGTCAAAACAAATTTATTTGAACTTGATTGGATGAATATAAATAATTTTATTAACGATTGAAAATTCCAACAAGATAAATAAATATATAAAGAGTGTGAGCTAATAGTAGGAATTGAAAAACGCGAAAAGTGCATTTTTAATCAATAAAAAAAATTAAAGCTGCTTTTTGACTTTTACTAATTTTTTTAATTCATAATTAAAATAGAGAGGAGACAAATTTCCGGTCGACCCTAGGCGGCGAAAGCCCGCTCTACGCCACTGCTGAATGGTAATGAGATAGCCGATAGTTTGGCCAAGTGAGCCACTATTGACACCTTTCGGGGTAACACTCGTTTAACTTTTGCCGAACTCTGCTCCACAAAAAGGATAGAATTAAATGCACTTTGAAGAATAACCTCTGCTCATCCTTGGTATTTTGGATAAAGAGATCTCGCTGGTGTGTGTCACCAACTTAATATTTCTAGAAATTAGCAGATGGCTTTATCATGCTTTTTAGTTGCCACATCAAATCTCTTACTTTTCAACAGGGCCAGAAAGTAGGTGCGATGCTGATCAGGCACCCTCCCCTCCCCCAGTCACATTCTTAATTGCTTGAATGTTACTATTGACAAGGATTTAGGAAATCCTATTTTATTTTTGAAATTTTTGGCAATTTTTGGTTTTATGGAGATGGTGTAACTAAGCTATACCACACCCACATCTGGGATAAGAGACAACAGCAACAACATGTTGCTCATCCTGAACCAAATCTCATTTGAACAGAATGGTGTCACTCCTGTATCCAATTTTGTTTTTTGGGTGCACCACTGACACCTGTGCTTCACTGTCAAAGAAAACATGGAACCTTCATAATAGTGATTACGTACGCAGACATTCTAGTCCTGCTTGAGACATCATCACATGTTCGTCTGCAAACAGATCCGCTTCCTGATACGAAGTCTTTGGTGAAGTTGTACGATCTTGCAAGACCGACCTAACAACATTTCTGTCTTGTTGGCCGTTTGTGGTGGGAGCCCATTAAAATCTTGCATGGTCTTCAGTAGGATGCCCCGGAATCCTTTGATTCCCTATCCGCATAACAGAACAGCCATATCGCAGAACGATTCCATTCCTGCCGCTATTTAATCCCGTCACGTGCTAGTAGTTGTTTCTCCTTTTTAAATGATGGTTCTTCTATTGGAGATTAATTAAGTTGTTATCGCGTGTGTGTGTAACGGTATAATTCTGTGCACATCATTTTTTAAAAAATATTTATAGCAATGTATGGTATTAATTTTTTTTAACTTGAACATATAATAATCTGTCTGTCCAGTAACAGATTTGAATACGATGTGGGCCGCTGTCATCGTGTGGTCACAGTCTCGAGCTTCGATGATCTTTTTGTTGAGAGAACCCTTCGAGGCTCAACGTTTGTGGTACATAAGTCAAGAGGCGAGTAAGTGAGGAGAGTGTGATGTTCTCACCAACTGATCGTGATTTATTTTGACTAGATCTGAGCCATCGTGTTGATTCGCTAAGTAAGATGTAACGAAACAATAAATTAAGTGGAATTAATTCATACACAACACACAGATTCCATTACTCCTCCCAAGAGATCTTCAGGGGAACCTGTATCCGAACAGGCTCCTGGTCTTGAACGTCTTCAGAGTACCACGTTTACAGCGATAATTTGTTCGATATAGAGAGTAAAACTCCTCTGAATACCGCATGTGTCCAAACCACCTCCTTGAAGTGAACGTCTTTAGATATGAATATATTTAATTTGAATAGTAACAGTTTTTATTATTTCAACTAGACACTTCAGCGTTCCTTTGATTTTGTAATAAAAAAACTACTGAGGTCAGAATCATCTAAAGGTCGAGCGATATTCTGTTACGAATTCGTAATACAGGAAAATTTCGCCCATCAGATAAATGCAACAAAACAGAAAACAGACACGAATTTATATTTAACACAATTAATTATTGCATTCACTTTCATAAATAATGAGACGCAGGGCTAAAGACGTTTGCAATTTTCCCCGAAAAAAAAAGCAAGCACTAAAATTCGACTCACGATTTTTGGCGAGGAAACAAATCAAATACAAGTAGAAAAAAATAAGTTTTTCAACAGCTGTACGCGTGACAAGAGTGTTATATTAACAATACATTAGGAATGAAGGAACCAAGAACGTTAATGAGTGTTATGTTAGAGGGTTATTACTATGTTGAGAATTACAAAAATATCTCTACGAAAACCAGGAAAAAATACAACAAAACTGGTTGGAAAAAAATATTTGATTATGTGACATTTTTTTTACATATTTTTTTGTTTTTGTTAGAATGCATAATTTTCACTTAATGTCACATATTATGTCCAAATTAAGATTATGAATTCGTCTCAAAATGCAGTATGCAAATCGAACGTGACTGTACCTCGTTTTCCATTAATTCTTTTTACAGTGGCTCTTTTGCCCAGACAAAATTGTACAATAAATTTAAAACAATTTAAAAAGTGTTTAAAACATTTGATTTTTTTTCAATAATTAGAGACAAAAATTTTACGTTTTTCAAAATTAAAAAAAAAATGAAATAAGGTGTGAGAGATTATTAAAATATAATAATGAACTCTTTTAAAAAGAAATTAATTTCCATGATTCGATACAGATTTTCTGTTTTCGTTTGAACAGCGGTCAGAAAGATCCATCCTTTTTTTAGACTTGCTGAAACCTTATAATATTTTTGAAACAGTGAAGTAAATGTGAATGTTGTGGAGATGTTAATTTTTACCACAAATTCACTTTGGTTAGGTTTAATTCAGTTCAGATCTGGTTTTGTGGGATATGGTGCAACAAAGGCTATTATTCCCATTAGGTTTAATTAATGCATTAGGAAGAGTAAACAGGGGAGATTTTTTGGGGGAATACACTTGCTTGTGTATGTGTGGGCTCTCTCTACGTTTTCAAAATATTTTCAAATAATACAAAAATCTACAAACAAAGATAAGAAAAGTTTAGAATTCGATTATAAAATATGTAATTAAACAAAAACCTTTTCTTTTTAGTTTTGAATTTTCTGATGCAATTTGTTGCAAGAAAATATTTAGTTTAGAAATATTAGGATGTAGCAATACGAATATATATATAAAAAACGCTAGCGTGATAGTTAACGTCAGAAGCAACACAAATGATATTGACGACAAAAACCTCGAAGCAGGTCAAATGATGAAGATGGCACCTCAGCTGGTAACCCATTTTTTAAACTTCAACACCATACCAATGTAGAGATTTGTCCATCGACAGAATAAGCGTACACCACTTTCTACACGATCGGCACCACGATTCGGCACGCCGGCCACAATGACCACCTTGTTGCAGATTTTATTTTCCAATAGTAAACCGCGTTGATTGGTGAGCAGTGCAGTGTTCTAATTCTGAAATGTGGTGTCTTCGAATTACGAACGAGTTGCGTGGAAATTTACATTAAGCTCTTTTGGATCCACGTAACTCTCTCTGTTATTAATCGAATAATATATATTTAAGAAATATCTTATAATGAGAGAATGTTGATATGACTAGTATATATAGTGTAAATAGTTCACTGGCAGTAATATAATTTAGTTCCTGAGGTGTAAAAAAGAAAAAAGAATGGAAAGGAATTTTGGTTTCCAGAAAAGAAGGCTGAAATGAAACTATATATCAACAAATAAATCAGTTGGCGGATGGGAGGTTTAAGAACGCGTTTTTCGTAATTTTAAAAAACAAGAACCAAATTTTTTCTCTCGGAGAAATTAATAAAATAGAAACACGTACTATAATAATTATAATATTTTTACATGTTTATGACACCAATACCTATTTGCCATGCGATGTGTCAGTTCAGAAGTATAATATATATATATATATATATATATATATACAATTTTCTCTTTAATTAATAACGTACAAAATCCACTTAGCTTTAAAAGAACACAGGAAATAAAATATAAAACAAATTTTATGTGCTCAGAAAAGATATATTATCTACTCCTATAATAAGCATATATTGGAAACTTAACATAATATTGTGGATTGTCTTTCAAATGCAGGAAAGGTCCACGCGCAATTATAACATGCATATTATTTTCTAGTTCATAATTTACTTAGAAATTCTCGAATGATTCCAATAAATTTCCTTTTATAGCAAGAAATAGTAAACATATGCGTATAAATTCAAAATAATGTAGATTCAAAAATCATTCAAATATTGAACACGACAAACGACAATTCAAATTCTTCATCACAATTTTCGTGTAAGAAGAGAGAGAAATAATTAGATATATTAATGTTATGCTTAAAAACTACACGAGGGCTACTGGTGAAGGACCTCCCCATTTTGAACCATGACACTTGAGCTGGAACCCCCTTCTCCTATCTACCACACCACACCAAGCATCATTGTTTTGGAAGCAGATATATTATTTATTGAGTTATTAACGTCACCTTTTGCAGTGACGCAAGCGCTATGAACTGGCACCCACTCTCCAACTACTGTACAAGTAAAATACAAAAGTGTTTCAACTTATTACCTATAAATTGTGCGAAAACATTTTTAAATGCGTGTTCATGTTATTAACCACCATTATCCGGTACGACGTTCGATTTAGGGGAGCGTATTTACTTCAATGACTTGTTTTAGGGCCCTAAAATTGAAACATATAAACAATTTCAATGGAAGCAGAAGGGAGGATTTCAAAGCGTTCCTTCTTTCCAGCCCAAAATTCGTCACTTTCTATTTTTAAGGCCAAGAAAAGCAGCCCAATCCTTGGCCTAAAAATTATTCCGAAATCCCACAAGTTCGCCCGACCCCCAAAGGATTACCGAAAAAAGCACCCCTTTGTAAGGGTTTCCTTCTGTACAGAGCAATGATAAGGGATTCGGAATCAATCCTCGGCAGGGAGTGAGATGCCCCTCTCATCATAATAATAACAATCAAATAATAAAGTAGGAAAAGGGGAATAGAAAGGAATAAAAAAAAATTCGGTGGAAATTTTTCGAATAAAAAAATCCTTCCGCTGTACAATGATAATAACGCTTCTGCTGGTTTCTCCGATTACAGACAACGAATTGTGGAAAAGGGGAGACAAACGCCCGCCATTTTGCTCAAAGAGGAAGGGGGTACCTTCTTCCACAATGGGGTCATATCTGTGAGTTCTGCTCAGAAAAAGGGGGTCAGGAAATGATCAGGATTTTGATCCGTTTGTAGGTTTTCGAGTGGTTGGTGCTACGATGTAGAGCGCAGTCCAGGAAGATTTTTTTAAAAAATAAGGGAGGGGAGGCTACTTAAGGAATGTCCTGAAGGGCACCGCGAGATTTCCCGAAAATGTTTGCTTTTCTCTTTGAAAAGCTCTCATAATATGCTTCAGGTTTTGTAATCGTTAGACCCGATCCATAGAGAGGAAAAGTATAAATCAATCAATTCATCCAAAGGTGGATGGAACTAACAAGCTCCACCAGGGCTGTTGGTGACGGAAATTTGAATCTGCGGTCAAATGACGAGGACAGCAGGAAAGATAAGACAAGTATCTGAAAATGTATATATGTACCGTGTTTCCTCTAAGATAATATATAATCACTCAAATTGGTGGGGACTCGTCCAACTTATAATCATTGCAACGGGAGAGATGTTGCTGAATGAGCCACCGTATGCATGGGTACATTTGATAACGGTTGCAATTGCTTACGATCTTCGGCATTCAATACGCCGTATGCTGCAATGGACTATTAGCACACGATAAATCCTAAATTTAAATTCAATGATTTTCCGTTGAAGGCAAAAAGAAAGCTATTTCATGATGTTCAAGAAAGAAATTGGAGAAGATACAAGTATCTGTGGAGACTTTCTGCAAAGAGGATCTTTCAAATGAAAATGTTCATAAAAATAACGAGTGGACGAGGGAAATGCTGAGGAGCACAAGAGTGTTCTCGGCAACTGCATTTCCTGAGAAGAAAGTTATCATTTGTGAAGGGATGTTGACAAAAGAGTAAATAGTTTGTTTGTTCGCAGGGCACAAAGCAGTATAACAAGATGCCTTCCTTCAGTGATTCAATGCTTGTGTAACTTAAGAGACTAGCCTCGTAACATTTGAAAATTTTGAAAGCAAAAAAGTGAATCCAAAGAAAGGACTCCTTCTCTCATGCAAAAAATGAAAGGATAGTGAATGTCACGCGGTAAATCTTTCGGGGAAAATTACTAATTTACTTCAGAAGAGTAACCGCTTCAAAAAATGAAGCATTATAAATACATTATTTAATTTTCCCCTTGTAAATGATCTTAAAATCCAAAATAAATCACAACATAATTTTTAAAAAAACGCGTAAGAATTATAATTTATTTTAAAGAACTTCAAATATATAAAATTTTCGTAATTTCGAATATATCTCCAGGACTTTGATTAAAAATTCAAGAAAAAATTAGTCTAAATAACGATGTTGAAAGGAAAAAAAATTCTGAATAAACCAGTTTTTACCCCTTTATTCGCTTGTTTTAATGTAAATTGGCATTATTTTTTTCAGAACAAAAAGTTATGCAATTGTACCCTAAGTTATGTGTTAGTCATAAGTACAAAGGATATAATTTATGTGGGAATCCAACCGAAATCTTCCAAAAAGATTGGATTCTTCAGATGGCGGGGTTTTTATGGCGTGGTGTCTAGGGGTTTTTAGGGTGTGTTAGTTAATTTTGAAATAAAGTAGACAACCTAGTTCAAGAAAGAAACTAGTTGAAAACTAAACAATTTATTAAGAATTATAGGGGAGTATTTACATGGGGAATATTTCAAAAGAATAGGAAAGTTAGATAAGTATATTTCGGAAGAATAGGGAAGTTAGATCACATTACTTTAAGGGAGGCAATTGAGATTAAATAGAATTCATTATGGTGCTAATAAGACTTACCGCCTGGCGCGGACGAATGATAGAACTCGTTATGGTACTATTAAGATTTACCGCCTGGCGCGGACGAAAGTGCGCTGACGCGCGAAACACGACTTCTCTCGACGAAAGTTAGTGGGCCTCTGGAGAAAAAGGTTCATGTCGGCGTTTTTAAAAAGGACGCTAGATGGCGTTGATGTGGAATACTGTTTTGATTAGAATTGCCGACCTCGGTAAATGTGATATGATCTAACTTCTTACAAATGGAATATCCTACATTTATAGGAACTACATAAATGATATGATCATCCTGTAGATTAATCTCTGACGTGGCTTCTTGGCAGATCAACTGCCTGGTACCTTCCTTATTGCTTCTCGGCATTCCATGCGAGAAAAAAAAATGTTTCATCCTTCAAAGCGAGCAATATACAGGGGGATCCTGAATTCATGGTACAAACTTTAAGGGTAGGTACAGGACATTGAAACAATCATTTGTTGAACAGGAATGTATGGGCGCAAGTGACTCGGTGAGGCACAAAAAAAAAAAAAAAAAAAATAAGAGACGAAAGGAAATACAAAGTGTTTATTGAAAGCATCGTTGACAAGTGTAATGTTTACAATAACTGTTCATAACTTTTCAGCACAGGAGCTATGAAGTCCAGCTTCAGCACACATTTCTGCATCACCCACTGACAGTTGGAGAAGATAGTCTGCCGGATTTAAAACTTGTACCCACTGAAAATAGAAGAGATGTATTCGTTTAACACTCTACAAACGGTCTGATGATTGAGATTTACGTGATGAGCAACAGCTCTTGTACTTGACCATCAGCCACTCGTTCAAGATGCTTCCTTCCAGGTTGTCAATCAGCATCATGTCTGATGACGGGGAACGAACGTGTTTCACGAAGTTGACGATGTGACCACTGAAAAATTCTGTGATCCGGCAGTCGTCAATCAGGAAACTGCGCGTGATACATTCCTAGCGCAGCACTGCTGCTCTTACCATTTGTACGGTCAGACCAGCCTGCAGTTTCGGCATACGTGAAGTCTCCCATCGAAGATACAGCATAATTGCCATTTCCCCTGCTGAGAACGGCGGCTAGACATCTACTGCCCCCTATCGGCAGCACAGCCAACCGATAACTCCATTTCTATATTCTTTTATTTCCCCTGTCCACGTCTCTTGCGCTCATACATTCCTGTATAATAAATGATTGCTACAATGTCCTGTATGTAAACTAAGTTTCGGGACCATCCTGTATAAATTGCGCATGTAATCAGCCGTTAGAGTACACTCATTTAAGTTTCACCAAACAACGAATGGAGAGAAATTATGCGAGAGATTAAATTTACGTTGCACTATAAAGGTTAGTGCCGACGGACTCGTACTTTTGAACCTCGGTTAAGTGACGACACTTGAGCTGGCACCTTCCTCTCCTAACTTCCAGGCCACACTAACGGTAGGACGTTTGAGTCTCTACAGATTTAACGTACAACGGCCACCTCTACACGGTGGGTCTTCAGTGGAAACAGGTTCGAACTCATGACACGCCTGGTACGATTCTGTTACCTTGACCCCTTGGCTACCATGCCACATGGAAATGATGGACATCTACAGTCTGGAGGAAATGCCCTAATTTTTGACGGAGATTTACAACCCATCCGAATGACTCAAGTCATGTGGGGCCAAAAGGGTGCGAGTCAGACTTTTGTCGTGCCCTAAGAAAACTAAGTATGTTTGGGATCAGGGGTGGCTCTAGAGTCGGACAAACTGGACCCCTACCCGGGGAGGTATTTGGATTGAATTTGAAAAATGTTTTTCTTTTTGTAACAAAATTTTTTTTTTTTTTAAAATTGATATATTTTCTGAAATAATATTGGGTGTGAATTTGTGGTATTTCTCTCTCTCTCTTTCTCATTTATTGTATCTTACTTTCTTATTTTATACTCTACATGTTTAATGTTAGTTTTCTTTTATGTTGAAAACTAAGAGTTCGAGATTGGAGTATATGTTAATTCATGAAATTTGATATGTTGGCACATCTTTCACTAGTAACTTTCTCCCCATCCAGGAGTGGGGTCACTACGGACATCCCTTTAACCCATACGATGTCCAATGTAGGTTATCCAAAAGAGGACAGAGGCAATAAGAGTTTTTTGTAGATAGAGAGTCATAGGAGATGCTTTATTTTAGCCTTGAGCGTGGTTACAATAAGGTAAAATAAACGTTTGTGGTCCCCACCATCAGTATATTCTTAAAAGAAATTGGCATGCTGAAATGAGTGATTACTTCTCTTAAGTTTTACTCGTTTTAATTAATAACAGGTAATTATGTTCTTAATTTCGAATTATTTGCATTTGACTTAAAATAATATACATAATATTGTTATGCTGCCTTTTTGTTTGCAAGAATTATTCAAGTTCTATAGGTGTGCATCTATGAAAACAATTTATCTTTTTAAATTATAATTTTTTGCTTTAGAGAGGGGCGGCATTTCCCATTTTTGTCTGATGCGGCAAAACTGCAAGAGCCGGCCCTGTTGTTGCCCAAGTGTGTTGTGTTTTAAACCTTTCTTTCCAATCAGGAATGAAATTGGTTTTAAAGGGTGGGAAAGAGACCTGTGTGCAGGGAAGTTTTTTTAAAAAAGGGAGTTGAAAATCTAAAAAAAACCAACTTTTGGGGGGGAGGGAAGAGGGTCTAGGTTTGATATTAAGAAATTAGGTGAAAAGAACCTACCTGACGCCTGATGATAATAAGCAAAAGATTTTAAATTAAAAATATTTTTACGTAAAGCTGTTATGTTCTATGTTCGCTACTTGTTAATATTAATAAACCTTGAGTCGCTGCGACGTTATGATTTACATTTTTCACGCCCAGAATACATGTATCTGGCGTGTCGTGTCCACTGAAGACCCACCTTGCAAGGAAGCACATTAAATCTATTGATGTTCAATGACCTCACGTTGGTATGGATCTCAGGTGTGTTCATCGTCATTTGAGCAGGGTTCAAAGCGACAAGGTCCGTCGCCAGTAGAATTCATGTAGCTTCGTAATGAAACGTTAGTAAAAGAATCAATCAATTTGCATCAATAAGCTATTATAAGGCTTAAGATTTATTTTAATGAAGTACACTCAAATCAAGTGGAAGGATATCATCTGATTCTCAATGACTGAAACTACTGTTGTCGTCCATTTCTTGCTACCTTCGTATGTTTCCAGGCTTTTAGGAAGAAAATTCAAAAGGACTTTCTTCAAAGTTTAACTTGGAAAAAAAAAATTTCTAGAAAAATCTGCATGGCTTGTTTAAATTATTTATTTTTCAGGGGTTAATTTCTGATACAATTGGGATGGATAGATTGAAAGGTAATTACTTTGTGATTCGAATAGGCAGAGAAATATACATGTTAATTAAAATGATGTATTATTTGTTTACCGGCGAAGCAAAAAATATGCAATAGTATTTTTTCTGTGTGGATAATTGTTCCTTAATATAAGCCTCCTTGAGAGACCCTGGTGTGGCCTAGTGATTATGAACTCGTGGTCCAAGTGTCATGAGCTCGAAACGTAGTGCAACTGTGTAGATGGGCTGATGCACGCTAAATCTGTCCTTTCCTTAGTGTGTTGTGAAAGTTAGAAGAGAGAGAATGTCAGCTCACAATCGTCACTGGACCTAAGCTCAAAAGGTCAGTTGCAATAGCCCTCGTGTTGCCTTATGGTGGACCGTTGATAACCATTCACTCATGACAGATCCCAAATACAAAGGTCAAGATTAATAAAACTCTCAACTCGCTTTGCAGTTAAGTGAATTTCTTGAAATTTTCCCGTTGAAAATGTCCGGTTGAAACATAGATCGAGATGAAATACGTTTCATCATTGGATGTATTAAACAAGACGAGGTTGTCTTTTTCTGTTATTTATTAAACACAATGTCGGATAGCGCTACGTAGTTTCATTTTGGGTTATATCTCAGTGAAAATCTTTCTATATAAGCCCCTGGTTTTATTTAAAATTATATACGTATTCTTTTAATTTGTCGTCTTTTTTTAATAAACATCCTGCAATCAAGCTAATGTTTGCGAGCTTAAAATTTGAATACAAATCTTTGAGTACTCAACTGGCGTATTTTTCGAACTGCGCAATGTTTCTTAGGATCCCATTGGATGTCCATCCACAGGGTGCCACAATCAAAAGTGATACCAGCTCACGGGATCTGCAACGTTTATTAACAATCCACAGATCCATTTGAAAGAAAAAAGATTATATGGATACAATTCAAAGACATTGAAATCTAAGGAGGACATTTTAAATACATGTCTGTCATTCTAATAGTATAAAACTTCTGATGATCACAGAAGGGTAATTGTGTAATATTTTTGATTTGGGGTTAAATATTATAGAATACATCATCTTTATAGTACTATTTAATTCTTATATACTTAACTTTATATACTTAATTTTTCTGGCATTATATTTACAATGTTTATCTGTTTATTTACGAGCACAAGTTGTAATTTTTTTTTTACGTTAGATGCACAATAATGGTGTTGAGCAAGTGTCAACGGGAGACGTCAATCCAGATGAGCAGGGCGCCCATTAGAGGGATGCGGGGAAGACATGGAAAAAGGGTCAAGTGGGGCCCCTCTTTGAGAGCGCGACAGATGGTCTGTTCTCTCTTTACTCCAGGGGATTGTGCACCACTCTCCGAAGAAAAGTGTTTTTCAGTTGAATGAATTTAACACACACACATCAAATTTCAAATTATTACTCTCTCTTAGTGGATTTATAAACATTTTCATTTAAATGCATTCTAAGTTTTACGAATGCTTTTTTCGCATTTTGTGATCTCTTACTCGTTGTTATCGACAGCGAAATTTGTTTTTCTTTCGTATAAATATAAAAAGAAACCAGAAATAAAATTTATATGTGTCATTCATGCAAAATTAAATTCGAAATCAATTTTTGATTAGGAGCACCCTTCATTGAAAACGATACAGTTATGAAACGTTCTTCCTGTCATAAAATATATCATCTGCAAAAAAGATATTTTCTTAACAGATCCCCACCAGTTCGAGTTTCCTCAGTGAATGAACTTTATTTGACTCATCATTTTTGTACCTTCTCTTGGCAACACACTTGGTTCATGAGATTCCTACGTTGAAAGTTTGAGGGATGATTCAGGAGTATATATAATCTTCTTTTGTAAAACATATTCATTCCAAACTAGGATGGATTTTCTCCATTATTTCAACACAACAATTGTTATGTGCTTTGATTTATTTCTTAAAATTCATTTCAATGTTCATCGGGATTAACCACAATGGAATAAATACAATACAAAGATGATATGAGGATTTAGATAAGGATTGGATTACTTGTAAGGCAGTGTTTCTCAAACTGTGGGGAGCGTGATAACTGTACGAGGGGGGCGCGAGCATATTTAAAAGTCGAAAACAAAAGATTATTTAAAAAAAATTAATTTAATGAAAGTAAACAAAGAAAAATTTACATTCTGACATAATAAAAAATATAATACACATTTACACTGATATAATACACTTATTAAAGTGTCAGTACTTCACAAAGTATTTCGTAATTAATTTAACAATACTAAGTAAAGAACAAGTATGATAATTACCAGTGACCATGTCTGTGTCATATATAAAACTATGTACAAAAATTAATACTTATCTTCATAATTTTTTTTTTGTGTGGTTTATAATTAATCCCTTAACTACCGATTAAAAGTTAACAAGCAAATCCTTTGAAATAAGTACATCCTTCGCAAACTCTGTCCCTTTGTTGCATTCCAAAGCCTTTGGAATAATTTTATGGATAGCATTGCTCAGAAAAGATTGTACTTGTGTGACAGACGTATATATACGTCCAGGAAAAACAACGTTTTAGCTGAGCGAGACGTATATATGCACGAGTGGAACTAAGAGATTTAAATCCTACTGTATTATTGAATTCCATACATTGTTCTTGTGCAGAGGGGGCACGATGAAAATTAGGATTAGTTTGAGAACGACTGTTGTAAGGACTATTATGCCTTATTGAAAGTAAGAAAAACAATTTTCGAGCTTACGATTTCATACTTAAGTATAGATTTTCGAGTTCTCAATGTTCCCAAAGGTTTTTATTAAAGTCGAATTTCAAAGCTGCATGGGTGCTAATCACGACGAGCCTCAGTCAAGTAACGAGGGCTCCTACTGCTTCATTAAAATATGAATAAATTAGAACTCTTTGTGAGATTTTAATAAAATAGTATATAGAGGACAAATGTATCAATATTTTTTGCGCGTAATAAAAATGGAGATTCGAGATCGTCTGGGGGCGAATGAAAAGTCCTTCTCAGAGAAACCTATCAAATGCTTCAAGGTACACACAGCTAAACACTCTTCATACTAAAAGGAACATATATTCGGAAACGTAAACTCGTAAATAATTAAACACGAGATATAATTTAATAATACTTACATAATATGTATAAATCGAACAAAAGCCCTACTCTAAACGTGGCAGTTTTGTCTTTATTAATTTTGAGACGACCCGGTTAAACCGAAGTCTGATTTAATTATTTACTATGTAAGGTTTTATGTTGCTGCTTTTCTCGTAAACAGAATTAAATTTTCTATCCCATCAAAAAATTTCGTATAAAAATCGAAGTTTAAAAAAAAACAAAAAAAAAAAAACGATTGACAGATTTTCCCGGTGAAAATATTTCAAACTGTAATTTTAACAACCATGAACTTCCCGTTAGACTTTAAAAATCAAGTATGTATGTCGCCTTCAATACAAAAAAGGGATGTTAATTATATAAAAAATCCTTAATACCTAACCAGGATTATATTAAAAATAATAATTTGTTTGGGTATTTATTTACAAGCGTATTAAGTGTATTTTTCAGTTTTTTTTTAAACTATACTTTATTGTATCCGCCGTACAATGCGCACATCTAAATTCCGACCCTATTTTTTGTGTTAAGAGTGTCCATTCTACGTCGGATTTTTCGGTCCATAAAAAAATATCCCAGAGTTAATATCTCATTTTGAATGTATTAACATGTTCAGTAGATGTATTTCACATCTGTTGGAGTCAATATATTCTTTCATACAATATTAAACCTATTTCTCAGAATAGTATCTTATATAATGGGATTCTAAGTAGGTTGCAGCACTTGAACATATTTTCCTACCCTTCATCATTTTGTATGGAATAGGTTTGCACAAATAAATGTCCTCTGCCCGCATCTTAACTTGTTTGGATTTTAAAAAGGCTTTTGGGTCCTCTTCTGTTTTCAGAATTTCTAGAATTTTTGGATTCGGGATCATAGCAAGTACATAATAACACACGCAATTTTTCTTTATTTCTTCTCTTTGTGTCATGTTCCTAAAAGAAAGACGTTTTTGAAATATGCTTAAAAAACTTTATTTCTGAAATAATATTAAAGGAAAACTAGAAATAATTCGAAGTATGTTCATTGAATGATGCATTTTTACTGTATGATTGTAAAAATATCTCAGGATCAAGATAATTTCAAACTCATTTGGGGACAGCGCCATCTATCTCTAAATACAAAAACTACGAAAGTAGATATCTTTGGGGGTTGAATGTTCTTCGTCAATTTAAAAAAAAAATTAAGGAGACATTGAAACTTTAAGAGCCTTCTATTCCAGAATAAGAGATAATCGATAGAATGTACTTCTCGCAATACACTTTTTAAAGCCATATTTACCATTCCTATCAGAGACACACTCCAATGTGAAATTTTTTATCACTTGTTTATAAAAATTGAGACACACTCGAAATCACAGGGAAAAGAAGTGTTTTATAAACTTTATCTCAAAAAGACAGATAACTCCCAAATAAAATTAGAAAAAGGAAATTAAGCTTTCAATCTGCATTTCGGAGATTTGTTAAAAACTATAAGACTGGCAACGACATAAAAAGGGTTCAACGTAATATACAATAGACATCAAGGATTTTTGCATGAAATGGATGGACATTTAAAATCATCAAAAATTTTGGAGTTTCTTTAAATTTCATACTTAAAAAAAATGTATAGTTAAGGAATATATGAAAAATAAGAAATTTTAAGGAAAAGATTAGAAAAAATAAAGCTCTTAAATTACAAGTTTTATACATAGAATAAAACAGGCATAAAATTGTTTTTTAACTTTTTTTACATCAGAAATTTTTAATTGAACATTGTAAGAATGTAAAATGAATTTCCACTGAAAAAAGTGATTTTTCGTCATCTGTTCGCGAGAATTAGTGCGTTATCTGCTTTAATCAGAATTGACTATATACCTTACTACAGAAACTCAACCATCAAAATTTTTTAAAAAATACTTTCATGATTGAAATGAATAAAATATTTGATTATTTTTCGAACGCTGCGTGCATTATTTCAAAAAAGTGTTAATAAAACTTGAAGAAAATTATATGAGTGAAACTCTTTTAATTTTTAATATCTCTTTCCCTACGCGCACGCGATGATTTTGCAATTTTGATATAATCTTTTTGTCCGGGCTAAACATGCTTCTTATAGTTTGACCACTCGGCCGCGGTAGCCGAGTGGTATAGGTATCGGATCGTGGCTGGCTTTGTCACGAGTTCGAGCCCAGTACCCCTAAAGACTCGCCGTGTAGGGCAGCGATGCACGCAAAATCTGTCGAGAGCTGAAACGTCCTCCCGTGGGGTGGAGTGGTAGTTAGGAGAGGGGGTGCCAGCTCAGGTGTCGTCCACGTCATTTGACCATGGTTCAAAATGACGTGTTCCATCGCCTAAAGCCTTCGTGTAGCTGAACAGTGTGACGTTAATATTCACTCACTCACCCAGAAAGCTGTACGAGGGCTATTGGCGACAGACCTCGTCATTTTGAACCATGGTCAAGAGATGAGGACGACACTTGAGCTTAATTTCCACACCATACCGTCAGAACGCGTGAGTCTCGGCAGATTTAACGTGCATCGGCACTCATCTCAAACTCGCCAGCCACAAGTTGGTGGTCTTCACCGCACGATGTCGCACTCTAAGCAAAACTGTGTCACAAAATGCGAGGGAGCTGAAATATTCCCCTTGATCCAGGCTCAGCATGACGAAAATTGTTGCCAATAGCCCTTGCACAGTTTTTAGTGCAATGCTAACTCAAATCAACCATAGATTTATTAAAGCATATAAAAAAAACGCGAAATATTTGACAAGTTATCCAATATCCTTTAACGTGTTTCTTTGTTCTTCTGTCGTGTAATTATTGTATTGTTCTCAATACCATACGCATCCTTCCAGACTTACAATAAATAAAATCAAACATCAGAGATACAATAAATTATTAATTCTTTATACTTGTCATCTACAGAACAAAAGACTTCTAATGTTCCACAGAACACCACCATCGTGCAGAACTCTGATCGAGAACCTGGGACGACCCCGTTCGACATGCGAGCCAATTAGGTAAAGACATTGACAAATCGACGAATGACCCCGAACCTGACATTCGAAAATTAAAAAGGAGAAACTCAAACTCTTTCCACTTTTTTGAGACAAGATAATTCTAGATTCGGGTTGCAATTGACAGACACTCGATGACAGACCACAAGGATGAGTCAAAATTAAGAAATCGGTTGGATTTTTTTTTTTTTTTTACTTGTCACACAAAACCAAAGTAGCTGAATTTTTTCTCACGGGTAAGAAGGGGGAGGTTAAGATGCCGAATGAAAATTTAAATATTATTTAAAAATACATGCCGCCGAAACTGTATTCAATTATTTGAAATGGGAACTAGGAAAAAGAATATTTATTTCTCTCGAAATATAACGACAGTTTAAGTGGAAATGTATTCAATGGGAGTAATTTATGATATTTATTTTAGAAAATATATTCGTAAAAAGTTATAGAGGGTGTATTTGAATGGTTTCCCCTAATTCAGGGGTCAGCAACCTTTTGAGTCGAAAGAGCCAAAAATTACAATTTACAAAATTTCAAAGTTTTTAAAGAGCCATAAAATTTTTTCTTGACAACAATAAATAGTATTTGCATAAATAAAGTTTTTTGATAAAAAAAAAACTAATCTACTTATTCATAAGAAAAAATATATATTTATTCATATATAAGTAGTGTTTTTCACAACAAATTAGATAATAGATAAATATTTTTAGATAATTACTTAAATAATAAGTAAATAACTAAAACAATTAAACATTATTTATTTATTTATTTTGCAACACTAATTTATACTTAAATAGCAAACAGTTGAGCAAACAAATTCAATGGGAGCGATGCCTTTGCATGGTTATATATATATATTCAAGTAGAAAATTTAAACTTTACTAACAATGTAATTTGTACTTATAAATAAAAAAAAACAATAATATTCATTTGAGCAAACAAATTCAATAGGAGCGCTGGCTCTGCATGGTTTTAGAAAGTTTGGATAAATTTGGCTCATAACTTGTTGTTTTAAGTTTCAAACATGACTCTAAATTTTCATTTGTTAGTTGGATTCTTCGTTTACTTTTAATTATATTCACGCAAGAGAACGCTTGCTCGCACTAACATGTCGATCCGAAGATAGTCTTCTTCACCTCGCTGTAGCAATCTGGAAGACTATTCCATACGACGAATATGAGTGCCTCAACTCGCGGAACTTCTTTTTTAAAGCTGTCAACTTTTAATACTACATTTCCAACTCTTCCAACTTTCTTTTCAACTCTGTAAATTTTCCACTCCACAAAGCTTTACTTTTTAAATCGATCAATTGCTCTTCTAGAGATCCAGTATCAATTCCAAATGGCTCAATGTGGATTTCGTTACTATTTGTGTTGAGAGGATTTATATATACTAGGAATGCTAGAGAGGTTTTGAATTGCTCAAATCTCTCAGCAAATTCATCTTTAATTTTTTTTATAACTGCGCTGAAGTAATTTGTGTCAACACAGTTGCTCTGGTTTTATCGCGATATTGTTTTAGAAATTGAAAATCAAGTAATTTACTGCTCTGAATATCTTCTGCAAAAAGAAACAATTTTTCTTCGAAACAAACTAATTCTACTAAAACATAAACTGGGTTTCCCTTCCCTTTCCTTGGAGTTTTAGATTCAGTTCATTTAATTTCGCTCTGATATCTACCCTAAAGTAAAATTTTTGCAACCATTTGTCGTTCTCTAATTCAAGGGTGATTAATGCCTTTTTCATTGAGAAATGTATTTATTTCATTCAGGCACAAAGCAAAACGTGTACACACCTTATCTTTGGAAAGCCGTCACACTTTATTGTGAAGAAGGATGTCGAAATACTGAGTCTCCATTTAAACTGACGATTGTAGAGTGCTTTTGACAAGATGCTGTCAAAAAAATTATCAAATTCATGACCTCAACTATCAAAGTGCTTCTTGGTGTATTAAGCAGTGAAACGTAAGAATTTCGTGGTTTATTTTGCTCTGAAGAATCGTTGTTGCCACTTTATTTTTTCCTGTCATACTTCTGGCTCCATCATTTGCTATTGAAACGATTTTATTTAAATCGATCTTATTGTCTTCGAGGCATTTTTTCACGGCATTCGCTATATCTTCCCCTCTAGTTTGTCCCGAGAGCGGTAGCAATCCTAGAAATTCCTTTGGACCTTTGGAAGACATATATCTGACGAAAAAGGCAATATGTGCCGTGCCTTTTATGTCGCAAGACTCATCTATAGCAAGTGATAAGGCAGAAAGAAGAAAAGTGAATATCTTCCACCTGCAAATATGTTATATTTGAAAACATTTTAGCTATTTTATCTTGTACTGTTTTAGTGGATAGTGGCGAATCTTTGATTTTTTTCGAAATTTGTGATTTGTTTTTGAAATCACGAAACTGTTTTTCAGATGCACGTATAAAGCAATCTTTGACATACTCACCATCTGTGAAGAGTTAGATTTTTTTTTTGCAATTTCTAGTGATTCCGCAAAGCTTGTCAGATCAACATTACTTGTAGATTGCGTCCAGTTACTTAACATGAAACTGGATTGCTGTTTTTGTTTTTGGAGCTCGTCGACAGCTCTATTTCGTTCTTCGCCGGCTGGATATTTACTAGCAAACTGAGTATATTTTGTAATGAAGTGTCTCTCTAAATTTAATTTTGTATTGTGTGCGAGTTTTCCATGGCAAATGAGACATGTCGGAAGGACATCTGAGTTGCTTTTAATGAAAACGAACGACTCCGTCCAATCCTGATTGAATTCTCGATGCTCTTCTTCAGTTCTTTTCTCTCTCTCTTTTTTTTTTTTTTTTTTTTTTCTTTGTAGATGCCATGCTTGCACTGAAGCGGTAATAAAGAATTTTTTTTAATTATTATTTAGGTATCTCAAACAGCAACTGACAAGTTTTGCAATTATTTACTATGTCAATGTATACCAAAATAAATAGATACGAGAAGCTGGGCATAATGAAATATAATTTATCAAAAAACATTTAACAGCAATATTTCCCAATTAAAAATACCTAAATAAAATAAATAATACTCTAATAATTTACTTATTAAAATAAATAACTTAGACAAGAAACACTGTCTCACTCTCTCCCGTACGTTGACTATAAGTACATAGTTTCGTCGCATGTGTGGTCACCTCCCTTGTGCGGTGATCGCCGACTGGCATGAACGGACTTGTCAGAGCGTGTTTATCAGGGCGCAGTCAGTACATTTTAATTTATTTTTTTTTAATTTTTGGACAATATTAGATACTTAATTTACGAGGAAAGGTGCTATGCCTAGATATGCCGAAATCAATGAAAATTGCCAAACATATAAACAATCTAAAATTGCAAATACCTACCTACTTTAATCCTCTGAGTTCGAAGGTTTATTAAATAACAATTTATAGGTACTTACACTTATAATTATTATTTTAACGCTAATTTTTAAATAATAAGCTATAAAATAGATAAATAATAAAATATGTAATTTATTAAACATATATTTTAATAAAAACAATTTCGCGGTAATATCCAACAGTAGTACTTTGTTTCTCTTTTGACAATTTTTATTGACTTCAAAAAAGTAGTTAGGTATCTTATTTGGAAAATATATGTATAATATGTATTTTAAATATATAATATTTATATTATGTTACCTACCTTTACTTCAGTTTTATTACTATCATTATATATGTACATACAGTTTTGGTTGGATGTGATGCTGAAAGGTTGTTGCCGGTAGCAAACATTTCAAGCGGATTCGAAGCAGTGAGATCATTTTTATTTTTTTTCCTGTAAATTTATTTAGTATAACTTTTCTTCTATCTTCGCGGATGAGACATTTTAATTTTAGTATTTACACAAGATATAGTGTATTAATAATAACAGATATGGAATAATAATAAGATTAATAGATATAATTAATTAACAGATATGGAATTATTAGCCAAGTTTGAAGAAAGACAAAATTTAAATACAAGTCCGAATATTATAAATTTTTTAAAATCAGAAAATAACTCTCAGAGCGGTAATTCACTTAAATTAAAAGAAATAATAATGAAAGCGTTCACAATTAAAAAAAGTATTCTGAGTATAAGCAAAACAAGACACGGCGAGATTATAATCAAAACAAATAGTTGCGAGACCGCCAAAGAAGGATTAAAGAAATAAATTGAAAAAAGCAAGTACAAGATTGTCCTTTATTGGCCTAACCAGTAGTTACATTTGGCAAGGAATAGACACGGATTATACAATAGAAGACATAAAATCGAACTAGAAAACAACAATCATGCAATTTTGGACATTCAACGTTTTACCAAAAAAACAGAATCAGGATTCAAATCTATCAAAACAATTAAAGTTACCCAAATTGAACGCACGATCCCCGGAAGAGTCCCAATAGGATTTGAAATGTTTAAAACTAATTTATACTTTGAAAAACCTAAGCAATGCACAAACTGTTGGAAATTCGGACACTTTCAAAAATTCTGCCGAAGCTCAATAAAATGCCGAATATGTTCATTAAACCACCCTGAAAATGAGTGTAAAGAAACTGAAATTAAAAAATGTAGCTCTTGTGGAGAAGCGCATAAAACCAACTCTAAAATGTGCAAAAAATATCAAGAAGTCGAAATCTTAAAAATTAAAGTAGAGCAACAAATCTTGAGAAATGAAGCAGTCGAAAAGTTTCAAAATTTAAAAAAAAACCTCATACTCAGCTAAAACATACAACAAACAGAGAAAATAGAAAATCTAGAAAAAAAGATTAAAAACTTGGAACAGAGAAGTTTGAAGAAAACAATAATATATTTGAAAAGAAATTAGAACAAATAGTACAGCGTTTTACGACAGAACTGAATACGGTGGTAAATAAACTTGAGATTTGCTTCCTTGATGAACACAATGGAATCCACTTTAAAAAAAAGTTGCATCCAATATAACAATTTCAAAAGATGACTACCTAATAAATAGAAAACTAAATGAGAAAAAACAAAAACACTAAAGAAACTATCAGAACAGAGAGGAAATACATTAGAAAGTATAGTGGAACAAAATAAAAAAATATAGATAAATATACAAATTTTCTTATATTTTCGCTAAAAAATCAATATTAAACTGCTTTCTTTTTTTGGACATTTAAACTGATTAGTAGTATTGCACCTTTCCCCCCTTTAAATCATGCATATAATCCAATGGAAGGCACGTGGAGTAAAAAACAAGAGGTCAGATATTCTTTTCGAGCCAATTTTTCAAAAAGCAAGCATTTTAATAATTCAAGAAACATGGTTACATCCAAAAGATATTTTCACTATTCCTAATAAGAATATTTCCCGAATTCATAGAGAAATCAGAAAAGGAGGAGGATTAATGATAGCTTTAAATAAAGATATTAGCGTCATAAAAATATTCTCAGAAATTAGTGAAGACATAGAAATTTTAATAGTCAGAGCTCAGATAAATTTAGTTCCTCTTACAATTTTCAATATCTACATTCCACCGGGAAACTTTAATAACATCAACTTATCGAGAAAATAGGATCATATAGTGATAATCATAGTTTGATATTAGAAGATTTCAATGCATCCCATGAAATATGGGGATCAAAAAATTTCAATGCTTCTGGAAAAAAGATTTTTGATTGGATTATTGAAAATGACTTAGTGCTGCTAAACGATACAAGTCCAACTTATCTACATTCATTGGGAATTTTTACATTTATAGATCTTTCTTTATCATCTATAAATTTAAATTACGATTTATATTGGTCCACAAATACTGAAAATTTTGAAAGTGACCACTTCCCTATAATCATTAAATGCAAAAGAACAAACAGCTTAGCAACAAATAATTTTAAACGAAAAACTAATTGGAACAAACTTATCAATCTTATTCAACAAAAGATAAATTTAAATGAAAATATAAATATGGATATTATAGAAGAAATTAAAAAAGCTCAAATCTTATCTCAAGAATCGGAAAAAAAACAGATCAGTTCAAGAGTTCCAAGGTGGACAGCAGCATGCGGGCATTTAAGAGCAAAAAAAAAAGAGAACTCCTTAATAAAGCAAAAAAAAACTTTAAAGAAGACTGGATAAAATATAAAGAAACAAGCGCAAAACTTAAGCGAACAATCAAAGCCTGTAAAGAAAACTTTTGGCACAAGACATGTGAAAAAATCTCTTCTCCTATAAAGTTCTTTTTAAAATAATCCGAATAATCAAAAATAGAACAAATCCTAACTATTCTTCATTTAATATTATTGAGAATAAAGGAACCATACTAACAAACGAACAATCCCAAGCAGACTGTTTTTTTTACAATATTACGCAAAACAAAACAACAAAAGTATTCTAAATATCCCTATTCCGGACAATAGTCAAGATATTAATAAACCTTTTTCTTTAAAAGAATTAGAAATAGCAATATCTCATCAAAAGAATAGCAGTCCAGGGAATGATAAAATTTCTCTCCAAACAATCAACCATTTCCCAGCAAAGCAATAAATCTTCTCCTGAAATCCTTTAATGACAGTTGGTCTTCAAGTCAAATTCCAAAAGATTGGACTCACGCAGTTATTCTACCTTTCATAAAACCTCACAAAAATCCCAAGGAAGTTTCGTCATACCGTTCTATATCTCTTACTTCAGTAATTGCCAAATTATTAGGAAGAATGATTCTGCATAGAATGTTAGATTTCAGTTTTCAAAATAAAATTTTTCATGTTAATCATCATAGCTTTTACCCTCACAGAAGCAACACTAATACGTTACTTCAATTACAACATGATATTATACTGGCTAGAGAACGCAAGGAATATTTTATTTTGGTAGCATTAGATATTAAAGCAGCATATGACTCAATGTGGCCAAGTGGTCTTGTTTCTAAATTTAAAAAAAGTTGGATACTCTGGTAGATTGCTTCGATGGATATAAAACTTCTTACATCAGAGAACAATTCAAATTATATATAAATGGAAGAACAATTTTTCAAAAATCATTAAAAATAATTATGGTGTATCTCAGGGTTGTATTTTAAGTCCTTTCCTATTTATGATTTATATGGCAGATATATTTGAAATTCAACACGACAGCCATCTTCTGGTTTACACAGACGACATATTCTTATACAATAGCGGTACAAATTGGAATAAAACAATAGGCGAAATGCAAGAATCTTTAAATAATATTTCAGCCTGGTGTAAAAAATGGAAATTGTCCACCTCTCCAGAAAAAAGCAGTCTAATCAACTTTTCCAGAAAAAGAAGCACACCTCCATTACTTAAAATATGCGACAAACCTATTCCCGAAGTGAAGAGTCTTAAAATCCTGGGTATAATCTTCGATCCTAATATCACCTGGAAAAATCATATTAATTACCTACGTCAGAAAGGATTCAAATATTTAAATGCCATTAAAGCCTTATCTTCTCCGAAAATAGGAACAAGATCTGATCATCTTTTAAATATTATTAATACCACAATCCATTCTATCTTTGACTATGGAAGTCAACTTTTTCCTTTTCTAGCAATAGCAACAGACAGAAACTAGAACCAATTTACAATGCTGCCTTACGTTTAGCCCTAGGTCTTCTAAGAAACCCCCCGTTAGATTTATTAAGAGCAGAGTCTATGAATGGAAGTATTAATAATCGCCATAATTTCCTTTGTCAAAATAAACAGCATTAAAAGCCTGGTCAAGCGAGTACAAGTGGCTGAGAGATAAAAACGGTGCCTAATCCTCGTTAATCGATTCAGAACGATTTTTAAATAGTTTTTTTTTCTTCTTTTGATAAAATAAATAATATTTGCGTATGAAACTAAAGAGCCGCACCTTTACATCGGAAGCGCCGCATGTGGCTCGCGAGCCGCAGGTTGCCGACCCCTGCCCTAATTCGTTACAATCGCCTCGCCTGCGTTTCTGTGACCACTTAGTCAGCGAGGTTCTAAGTCGGCGCGAGACTGAATTTTTTGAGATTCGATGCTGAATTGGGTATGTTAAATTATATTTGAGTACAACGTTGAAGATGGAAGCACAAGAGTAATTCGTTATAGTAAAAACGATTGAAGTTATTAGGTGTCAAATTGGACAACACATATATATATATATATATAAAACGAACAATATGTTTCATACACTAATATGTGAAATTGCGTGCGAACGTTTGTTTCCAACGCAATGTGTTCACAGATTTTTATAAATTCATTATGTTTACATTTTATGTTTCATTATTACTTAGAAATTGTGGAAACGTATTCCTTGCCATAATCACAGGAAATTATATTAATTATAGGACATTTTTCTCAGTAATTTTCTATTTTGATCCGTTCGCGACAGCACCACTAAAGCCCCACCGTGTAGGGGTGCAATGCACGTTAAATCTGTCGAGAGCTTAAACATCCTCCCGTTCGTGTCGCGTGGTAGTTAGGAGAGGGGGGGGGTATCAGCTCAGGTGTCGTCCTCGTCACTTTACCATGCTTCAAAATGACGTGGTCCGTCGCCAAAAACCCTCGTATATCTGAACAGTGCGACGTTAATATTCACTCACTTCGCTCTGCAATGCGCGCCCACTATAAACTTCTCTTCCTATAGGAACATTTTTCTTTCGGGGTCGACTTCAGTAACAATAGCTTTTTGAGTTTAAGATTGACTCCAATATAATTAAAAAAAAATTTTTTTTAAGTTAATTTGTTTTATTTGGAATTGTAGTACAATACAGCTCGTCAATAAAGCGCATTCACTCTAAGGATTTAAAAATCTTAGAAATGTGCATGTACTACATTTGCAGACAGTCCCTCTGGAGGTATACGAGTAAACGCGGTCTAATAACGGGTTGCCTGTCTCACACGCCATTACCCAATTAAAAAATAGAGATACTGCTGTTTCTAACTCGGTTGTTGTTTACAGAGAAGTAAGCAATGGATTTACAGAACAATTCCCTCTTCTTCACGGCTTAAAGGTCGTAAAAATTACCTCGGCCACACATTTCACGTACTTCATTCAATGCGATTTATTTTTATTTGAGTCAAGGTGGCGCACTTGGGATGAAATCTTTATCTACATGTGTATGAGAAATCTGGGAGGGTTTTGAATGTCTAGCGAATTAAATTTGAGTTCTAATGGTTCATTCAAAATCTTAATGATCAAAGAGGACTTAATTTAAAGAAAAGGAATTCCCTCTAATTTACGAAATAAGTATTTTGCATGTGAGGTGAGCCAAATATATTGAAAAATATGGCATTTTGTATTTTATTTTCACTTCGATAAATATTATTTATCTTATTAGCATAATAGAAAGTTAAAAATATTTCGAAAAAAAAAATGAGTAAATAAAGAAAAAAGAATAAAAATAATTAAGTGGGTGATCGGTTAACGAACATAATCCGTTCCAAGACTATGTTCGCTATCCGAATTGTTCATTAACCGATCATCGATTCACCATAACTAGACTTCTATGTGAAATCAATTAATTCGTTCTGGAGACCCTAAAAATTAAATCTTAAAAAATGTATAATTTTTCTTAGTAAGTTTTTTAAAAAATAATGCATACATATAGTCTTGCATATTAATCAGTCCCTTTCATTTTTTGCTTATGGGGCGTTGAAGAACATGTCCAATGTCGATTGCTTTTCTCTTTTTTTCAGGATTTTCCGGAAGTAATTAATAGCATTGTCGTTGTAAAGATCCCCAACCCTACTGATATCAGCTTGGTTTGGGTGCCATTCTAAGACCACTGCTGTGACATCCTCCCACTTTTTCAAAAGATCTTTAATGGCAGATGTCGGCATTGGTCCTCTTTCGTCTTCCTCTTGCTCAGAAGGAGACACATTTCACTGTGTTTCTAGGTGTTCTTCATTCAAAATTTCTTGGAGTTCTTCTGTCGTCAGTTCATCTTCATGTCCCATTATGAGCTCTTCTATATCATCCTCGTTCACCTCCAATTCCAGATCTCTAGCAGCTGTCAAAATTACATCCATAATTTCAGGGGTGTCTCCCTAATCACCTCCGAATATGTATTCGTTGTCCAAACACAAAAAATCTTTCTTGAAAGTGTTCGTTATCCGAACACAAAAATCTTTCGTGAAAGTGTTCGTTAACCGATTTGCTCGTTAACTGATCTGTTCGTTAACCGATCACCCCCTGTATAAAGAATAAATAGAGCTTTTATATAAGCAGTAAGTACATTTCTATCCGTTTTGGCAAACATCATAATCACTCAAATGGACTGTTGGCAGTGATACTATTCGTGCCAACTTTCGCCAATAATGAACAAAATTCAAAAGTCTATCTACCAAATAAAAAAAAAAAATTAGCTCATTTGCGAACACCTTACTTAGCTTCAAAAGCCACTTAGTCCACAAACATGTTAATATTTTGTTCCATTTAAGCATTATAAACTGTTGTTTCTTAAAAATGCAACATCACATGAAGGAATCAGAATTAAATGCAATTTAATGCACAAACGACTTGTATTAGTACAAATAAATGACGAAATTTTCAAAGCAAAAAACAATATTAAGTGTCCAAAATCAGTATTTGGTGTAGCCACCACGCGCTGCAATAAGTGTTGCTCTACGACGTGGCATGGAGTCAAACAGATTTTGAATGTCTGCTTGTGGAAGAGAATTCCATATTGCTTGTATGTGCAGCAAAAGTTCATCTTTTGAAGCTACAGGAAGCGGATCACGAGTGAGACGCCTACCAACCAAATCCCACACGTGCTCAATAGGTGACATATCCCGTAAATAAGCAGTCCAAGGAAGAAGTTGCATGTGTTGGGCTGAACAGAAGTCTCGAACATTCTTTGCAACATGTGGGCGTGCATTATCCTGCTGAAAGATAGCTCCAAGGATACCTTGAAAGAAGGAAACGACTTCGGGCTGTAGCACCTCACGGACGTGCCTGTTGCTATTGAGGAAACCCTCAATTCGTAGTAAATTGGATCATCCATGATAAGAAATCACACCCCAAACCATAACTCCGGGTGTTAGGCCATTATTTCGTTTGATAACGCATTCTGGAAGGCAGCGTTCACCGGCATAGCGTCTAACACAAATTGAAGCGTGACTCACCTGAAAAGACAACTTGGTGCCAATCAGCTTGCCAGGTCCTGTGCTCATGAGCCCATTGCAGACGCAGCCGTCGATGGTTTGCCGTGAGGGGAAAAGCTCCCGAGCACGCAACCCACGGTGCAGCAGAAGCCGACATTAGCACACCTGAAGCGGTGGACCAACGTGCTGCCAACCTGTATGGTTATTCCCCGCCATGCGAAGCAGGTGTTGATCGTCGCGCGGTGACGTCACCTTCCATCGTCCACTATTAATTTTTCGAGTTGTTCAGTGCTCGTCGGTCCACTACATCCAAACTCCCATCACTGTGGAACTGTTCCGCTACACATGAGCTCCAACTGCTCGATAGGAAAATCCTCCTTCTCGAAGGCTGATAGTCCTCCCCCATTCGAACTCCATAAATTACTGGAATTTCTTATTTCATCGTGTAGGTATACTTAGGTTTCACTAAACGTTCGCCACTAACAAATAATCATTAACTATTTTCAACGTCCCATCTACAGCCCTCTATTTATACGCTTTCAGAATCAGTTCAGAGGGCGCTGCGAACTCCATGCATGCGCGGTGGCTCTGAAACTTTACTATTTTACTTAACATCCTATAATTAATATTTGCTGCAAAGTTCATTTAATTCTAATTATTCCTTCATGTGGTGTTGCCTTTTTTACAAACAGCAGTGTATATTTACTACCATTAGTATTATAGTATAAGCAATTACGAAAATATTCTTAACGTCATTCCTATCTTTTTTGTTTTTATTTCATATTTTTAGTTCATACTTAAGTTAGTAAAAGTAATTTTATAACTATTGCTTATCCAACAAGTTGGCCTTTATTTCTTAGCTTTGAATATCTAATTGGATCATTGAATCCAGCTTTTTTATTCTTCTTTGATCCAAGCATTTTAGTTTCTTTTTTATTTGTAATGGATTAAGAACTTCTATTCATTATTTCGCTTTTAGTACTATAAACAGAAAAATTAACTAAAACTAGTGAAATTCCCCCTTTTTACATAAGTTTAAAAGTTGTCCTCAGTCAACAATGTCTATATAATACTGCTTGATAAATCTTTTCAAAATCTCAGTGATACTATATCTTTAGTAATCAAGTCAATTCAGTCTTCCAAGGAGTTTACTAAAAGTTATATATATATATATACTAGGGGTATCCAGATAATAAAGATCTTTTAGTTACACAAAACGAAAAACACATAGTTTATTGAAAAAAACCCAACTAATATGTTATATACCTAAAGCTACCTTCAAAACTCCACACAAAATCACCTACATTTAAACATTTATCGTATAATTCGCGAGATTTAAAATTCCCCCGTTAGAATGTTCAGCCGCCAGCTCATTAAGCCAGGTGCATGCAGAAAAAAGACCGGAAATCTCTCTGAGTGATTACTATTTTATCCTAAACTGAAAGATAATCTGGGTGGTAATCATTTTGTAGTGAGTGAATATTAATGTCGCACTGTTCAGCTACTCGAGGGTGTTTGGCAATGAACCTCCCATTTTTGAACCATGATCAAGTGACGAGGACGACACCTAAGTTGACACTTTCCCTCTCCTAACTACCACACCACACCAACGGGAGGACGTTTGAGCTCTCGGCAGATTTAGCGTGCATCGCGCCCCAACACGGTGGGTCTTTAGCGATTCTAGTTAACGTTTTGGAAGTGATGAAGAGTTAAATACAGTGACCATCTGGCGTACATGGACACGTTATATTCTCTTGCATGCTGCTGGCAGAAGCGCATTTGGGAATTCTGAAGATCATGAACAAATAACCACAAATGCTGAAAAGGAAATTATTATATGGAGAAGCTTCTCCAATAAGCGACAAAATTGTTTCCGAAAAAATGTAGCGATTATGGCCAGGAACTCGTGGCCCGGAGTGTCGCGGGTTCGAATCTTAGTGCCACTGAAGACCCGCTGTGTAGAGGAACCGACGCTCTTTAAATCTACTGTCAGGAGAGGAGAAACTAGCTGAGTTGTCGTCCTCGTCACTTGACCGAAATTCAAAATTAAGAGGTCCGTTTCCGCTAGCCCTCGTGTTGCTTGTAGTGCTTACATCCTTTACAGTGCGACATAAATATAGCTCTCACTCACTCTCCGAATAAATTTGGTTTTATTTTTTCTTATAAAATGAACGGTCTTAATTTACGGGCTGATTCTCGTATATATAACCTAACCCTTTGTGGCTAAAACCATTTCTTGCAAAAATTCGCTTATAAATTGTTTCATCTCAAACTGAAAATATTTTTTAAAGCTTTTCTCCCCTTATATAAAATTAAAACTACATTATCCATTCACCGTATTTGTAATATGCTAAAATTCAAATAACAAAATGTATTTCAATTTTGAGAAAAACATGTCAAAAATGTTTTCCTCAATGAAATAGTTAAAAACCATACTTGGTCACCTGCAGCAATGCGAAGAAATTTACCGCACATTTCAATTTGTTCTCAATTACGTCTTTTCATGCATCCGTTGCAATTCTACTTCAATGTTTGTCCTTGTGAATGGCTTAACGCCACTCGTTTCTTTCCTATAGAAAGAATCAAAATGAAAAATGGGCTGTTTATTTATCTTTCAAAATTCCAAAACTAAAAAGTGATCCGGTTTGACGCCAAGCTAGTTTGGCGAGCACCTAATAAGCATAAAATAAACCATACGGGTAAAACGATCCGTTTTTTGAAGAAAAAAAGACATTTATTTTCCCCTGTAACAGTTGAATGAAGTGAATCGCACCTCTCCCTGGGGAGTTCCCACCTTCCAGAATGCACGTGCGCTCCCCTCCTTGTAGATGCGGGTCCTAAAATACACACCTGACCTCAAAAGCAACCTTACGCGCCGTTGAAATAAAAGAAAAGATCATGTTTCTTTTAATTTACGTTGGCGGCACCAAGGTTAACTAGTGAAAACTGTTAGTTATGTTTCGTATTATGAAAAAATAGTATTAATTAGGAAATAGTTTGCACGATGAACATTTTCTGTAACCGTAGGGCAATTCAACAAGCAGGCGACAGCACGTAAATTTTTTCCGCAAGTCTATTGGCAGGGGAAAAAATAACATTTCGAAAGGACTGTTTTTTAACCATCCAAATCAGAACAATTCTGTCTACTCGTTACCAAGATTTATGCTTAAAAAATAATAAATGTGAAATGGAGAGAGAGAGAGAGTAGTTAGAGCTAAACACCCATCTTCCAGTAAATTGATGGGAAAAATATCTCCTTCATGAAGTTATTTCCTCTCCTTTATATAAAAAAGGACGTTTTCTCACAAAAACTAGAGTTATACTTTTTTTAAGTGGCTAAAATATACAATCACAGGGAATTTTACTTTTACTATCATTAAGTTTCACACGTCGTTTGGATTCCTCTAAGTAGAAAAGATTCTTTCTCCCCTTCCGCAGTTTATAACGGTTTTCCATTGAAAAAAGTTTCACAAAATTTCTTTTGTATTGAATTTGATAGTAATGATACGGTATATAAATATATTTTCAGGTTCTTAAAGAGTTTTGTGTAGATTTTCAAAACGCGTCCAGTGAAAAATTGAAGAGAGTCTCAGAAAATTAATTCTGTGTTTACTCCCCTCCCCTCCTTTTTGTTTTCTTTCCTCTAAGGAATATTAAGAACATTAATCCCTCTAAATGAATCTGAAACAAAAGAATTCGTTCTTGTCAGTGGCGCGCACACCGAAATTTTTTCAAGAAGGGGTCCAGGTTTGAAAGTCCACCATTCTCGTGTCCTACTCCAATACGCTACTCAACATATTCTTTTGATTTTATTGATTTTGGGGAATAAAAAAACAGTAAAAAATTAATTATTGACTAAATAACTAACATTAATTAATACCAAATACTTAAATTTTACGTTCTATATACATAGGATTATAATCAATCGAAAAAAAACCAACCCCATGACACGGCCCCCCCCCCCCATCCACTCTTACTTGTTCTGGTTCTTTTTTATTTACAATATTTTCAGTCTGATTCTATAAAAAAAATTTTAAAAAATCTCTGTGGAGATCGTGTGGGGTGTTTTTGTTAAGAAAAACGTTTGCTTGAAAAAGTAATTTAATTTATTTATCATTGTCTTTGTTACATACAATGACTAGATTTAAAAAAAATTCCTAATATTTACTAACGAAGCAATCTAGTACTTTAAACTCGTGATTTCTTCTCTCTGTTGGAAAACAGACGCACGTTAAATCTGTATAGATTCTTCTGCGTGTTGCGGAAGATCAAAGATTGGGATTCAACTGGGATGTCTTCCTCGTCATTGGAACGTCGTTCAAAAGAACGAGGTATCGTGTCGCTTCTAACGTGAATTCGATAAAACAATCCATCATGAATAAAAATATCGAAAGTACACTTGTTGTTTCTTATCCCACTTGATCGACAGAAACATCTAGATCAAGTCCGTGAACTCGTGCGTTTTTAAACATTCAAGAACTGTAGCAGAACTTGAGAGCAGCTGGCTCTTATGGCAAGCCAAGAGGGGGGCAGAAGCGGCTTGGGTCTCGTTGAAATTCGGACAAGACATGCCGTTGAACTCGAGTCTGTCCAATGAGCAAGAGTAAATTCATCTCCTGTCCCAAGCAAAGCAGCACCAGGACGGTTTCCTTCAGACCACTCATGTACCGGGGCCTGTTTCCAAGAGGAACTGATTGCTTGTTTGACTCGTGTAGAAATTTCTGAATAAGTAAGGCATCCACCCCCCATGTGTAGAATCTTTATTTTTTGTTTGAGTAACACTTGTAATGCCAACTGTTTACACACACCGGAACTACATCGAAATTCAACTATAACTTCTTTTTAGAATTTAAAAATCAAGCAAAAATAACGAGAACATCCTAGCAGGAAACTTCGCGACTAAGTATAGTACGAGACTTACGAGAGATTTTCGTTATTCTGACCATGATACAAAATTTGCATTTCTACCCCAAAAAAATTTCGCTTAACTCTAGAGCAGTGGTCGCCAACTCTCTGTCCGTAAGAATTTTGACGATCCACAGAAAGATTTAGACATTATTTGTATTTTTCTGAAGATACAGTTTAAAAATAACACACGTACAAAATTCATTATAGTATATAGATTATACATTTTTTAAAAAATTTTAGCTACCTCTTTTAGCGAACTTGGGCTCTTTTTGGCTATTTTTACGAGAGCATGTAGCAATATTTGGAAGTGAGTTAGCAACCACAATTAAATGGCTTCAGTTGATTGATATTGTTTTGCGCAGCCTCTTTCTTCTTGCAGTTACTTTTCAGTGATATAGAAATGTAAATAGAAAAGCTAAAGTAAGTGACAATGTAGTCATAGTCCCCAAATAATGATAGATTCTATTAGTGGTCCAGACTACAGTGATCAATCGTATTAGAGCACCACCAAACTTTAAATTTTATATTTAGAAGTCTTTCCAGTTCGGAGGTTTGGTGACCTCTGCTGTAGGGGGTCATGAATTCAATCAGAACTCGTAATTCTGAGCCCCATTTGAGAGCAACACTTGAGCTCCCTAGCATGCTACTCGACATATCAACAGGTATAGCTTTGATCTCCAGCAGACTTGTTATTTGATGACAGGCATCGGGACTTGAACATCAACCGCGAGGCCACGATTTCCAGCCACTCGGTGTGGAGTGAGGGAATGTATATTAACGCTGTACTATAAAGCAACACGAGGGCTATTGGTGACGGAAGCCGTCAATTTGAACCTCGGTCAGGTGACACTTGAGCTCATTACGCGAAGGGGAGGACTCTGATATTCGACAGCCCCTCTACATGGTGGCTCTTGAGTGGTACAAGGCTTAAACTCATGGCACTCCAGCCACGAGTTATTGATTTTGACCACTGAGCTATCTCGGTCACACCATGATGTGATGTGGAAGTAAGGAAAGTGACTCGTTGATGTCATCCTCACACCTCTCGAGTACAGAAGATCATCATGTAAGGAATTTCGAGATCTGTCACAAATGGCTCGAGCTGCCTTAAAATGATCCCCATTCAAACAATTATATATATATATATATATATATATATATATTCTTTTCCCCCCCATATTACACTGGACAACAAAAAAAGAAACATTTTTTTTTTGTCTCAGAAAGAAAAATATGTGATTCTGATAGCATTTCTTCTCCTGAATTCATATATGATATTGATTTTTCTTCATCACGCAAGGTTTTCGCGAGAGACAGGCATTTATAATTTGAAACACTTTAATATTTTCTACATTCCTAAGTACACAATATTCGAACATTCGGACTCACCTAGAAATTAAGAAATCACGATTTTCTTTTATATTTCGCCTGTGGAGTATCCCTCTTGATGGTCCAACAATAATCGGCCAGCATATTAGCATTCCATTTGCCTTGATATCTCTTTTCTATCACTGAAAGCGTTCCTGATGAAAGCGTTCCCCGTGCTCATCGCTCACTGCACCAAGATTTTCCGGGAAGAAATCTAAGTGCGAGTGCAGGAAGTGTATTTTTAAGCACATATTACTGCCCAAATTTTTATAAGATGTTAAAAGATCATGAACAATATCACGGTATTTTTCCACCTTTAGATTTCCCCCAAAACCATGAGTTACATTTTTGAATGCTTGCCAAGTTGCTTTCTCCAGTGGATTTAATAGTTCCTCAAACTTCTCATCTTGCATTAGTGATCGTATTTGTGGACCCACAAATATCCCTTCTTTAATTTTTGCTTCACTTATTTTAGGAAACTTCTGTTTTAAGTACATGAAATCAGGAGTATTGCCCATGGCTTTACGAAATTCTTCATTAATCCTAGTTTGATACGTAACGGAGGTAGATACACAATTTTAGGATTACACAATGCGTCATGTTTCACATTTTTCTGTCCAGAAATGAATGATTCGCGTTCTTTTCTGATGTAATGGTTTTTTTCTGTCCCTACTAACCCAAAGACACAAAAAACAACAGTACTTTGTGTAACCAAGCTGCAGACCAAGAATAAGTGCAATTATCTTCAAATCACCACAAATATTCCATTCATACACTGCATATTGAAGCTTTGCCAATATAAATTGAAAGTTTTCATATGTTTCTTTCACACTAGCAGAGTGAGCCACATGCATTGATGGGAATTTATTTCCATTATGCAGAAACACTGCTTTTAAACTTGCTTTGGAGGAATCAATGAACAAGTGCCATTCCATAGGGTTATGTTCAATACCAAATGTCTAAATAAGAGAAGAAATGTCATTACAAAACACTAAGCCATTTTTTTCAGAAAAATAGTCTTTACATTGAGATTGACGACTACGATAAGTACATATCTTTGTATTCTTTTGAAGAAGATTCCATCCCTTTAGCCAGGAACCAAGCATTTCAGACTTTAAATCTCGTGTGAGATCGTTAAGATCTTCTTGAGTCAATAAATGAGGCTCAGATGAACAGTTTGGTTCAGACGTTGTGTCACCATAAACTATTTCTTCTTCCTTACTTCTATCGGAACTTGAGCTCTCTTCATCTAATGTCACATGTTCGGGAGGCTTTGGTATGGGAAATTCTTCGCTGTGTGGAACAGATCTCATTGCAGATTGCAAGTCAGGGTACACCACTGTATGTTTTGATTTTGACGTAATCCTTTTAATGCTGGTTAAGCAGAAATAACAGTCAGAGGAGTGATCTTTGGATTCCCTCAGAATCATAGGGATAGCAAATGGCATGTGGCGTGTGCCATTCTTTCATGCAGTGAGAAGCCTACTACACGATAAACAACAGATATGTGGGGCCCAGGTCCTTGTTTGGTCCCCCACTTTACACCCAAAATAAAGTTCATAACACTTTTTTACTAATGGAGTAAGATTTCACCTTTGGGACTTCAGCGTCACTTCACCACATATATAGCAAAAGTTGTTATAATGATTTAAACAAGCTCTATGCTTTTTGTATAACTAACAACAAATTAAAAGAAATAAATTTGTAAATACGTATAACATACAACAATCCAGACACAAAGCACTCACAATTACGTGTTTACTACTATCTCACAACTGACATCGTTCTAATGAATGATTGCTAGTTTAGACCATGTCTGTGCCTGTCTGTTGTGTCTGGTGCCAAAGTGTCTGTACATGTCTGAACTTGCACAACAGTAGCAATGATACCATTTGAGTTAGCTCATGTGGTTCCATCACGTTTACAATGATCAAGGAGTTTTTATTGTACAATGGACAAATGGTCGTTTATTAAAGAAATATTTAAATACATTAATTGAACATAAAATTAAAAAAAAACTGTGGGTGATGGAGAAATTCTGAATACATATTTGAAAACACGATAAAAACTGCATTAAGTACAACTATTGGTACTCATGAGCCAAAAATCATGTTGATCAGTGTAATCTATTTTCATTCATTTTTGTGTCTTTTATTACAACAGTGTTAAGAGTGAGGCATATCTAAGTTTTATTCATAAAACGGAATCTAAATCACATACCACGTAATAGAATCCTAACTGTTCTGTATATTATTATGTTATATTAGTAGACAATCTTAAATGCAACTCTGTTACTCGTGTATGCTAGGTTTTCCCACAAAATTCAGTCGGCAGGAAGAAACATGATCATAAATATTGACATTTATGTTCACTATAGAATTCGACGATTTTTATGGCTCCTACTTGTTCCTTTCTCATAGCAGTTTCGAATACCACAAGACATCGGATCAAGGTTTGTTTGTGGCGATTCCCCCTCTAAGAAAAAAGTCCTCCAATAAAATTTCTCACCGAATATAAATTGTGGCGCAACATTTCGAAAGAATGTGCGTCCCATGAAGCAAGAGATCAACTCAATTTTATACCGAAATGGGGAGCAGAAGCAGCAACATCAATGGAAATGAAAAAGGTTTGCAATCGTGTGAATCACCGACATTTTTTTTTTTTTACATAATGAGCATTCTTGAGCATCGTGTTTAGAATACGCCATATTTATGATTGAAACTTTTATTTGTATCCGTATATATTTAACTTTGTGTTTTTTCATTCTATGTTGATTGTCTGCTTATTAACGTCGTATTTCAAGGCAACTCTAGAGTTCGTGGCATTGGACCTCGTAATTTAAATCCCCGTTCCTCTGACGAGCACAACACGAACGTGGCTGTCCCACTCTCTCCCAACTTCCACAACGCGCTATCGTGTCGAAATTAAACCTCGACAGTCTGTCTACTGGGTGGATCTTTAGCAGCACCAGGACTCGAAATCCCTGATTCGACAGATATAATTCCGGTTATGAGTTCGAGACCCTGACCACTCGAATACCGTGCCTACTTTGCATTTGGGCAATGTTAATAAAGAATTATAATGTCTAAAATATATATATTGCACCTACTGATGCTCAATACTAGAAGTCTGAAAACAAAGGTATTTCGCTAATGATTCAATGGATTTTATTGAAAGAAATGCTCAGAAAAGAACTTAATTATATTCCTTCCGATTGGGCAAAGCCACTTGAGATAAGAAATAACGCGAACTTTACTTTATTCCTAGGCACATTCAAGCAAATTTTATATTCATAGACATGTTTTTCGAAGCAATTACTTTCAAAAATGAAACAATTTTTGTGTTAGTGTGCATTTAATATACTTATTTTTTTATGTAATAAGAAATTTTAAATATTTACATGAGTATCACGTCAAGCTTTTTCATCCAATCAAAAACCGTCACCAAATGCCGCGATATACAGCCAATAATGGAATCACTCCATGCTCTAATACAGTGCACCGCAACCTTTTTATCGCTGCGGACCGGTCAACGTTTAATAATTTTACCCCGGCCTGCTGAGGGTGGGACACGTTAATTTTTTATATTTTAGATTGTTTTGGTTTAACAATTTTAATTCAGTTACATTTATAAATATGCCTTCAGAATAAAATATAGTTTCACGAAAAATGAATAAAAGTGATTTAACGTGGAATATAAAATTATTTCCGTTGAAAGTCGCATAAATCCGAGATAAATAAAAAAAAAAATAGCTTTAACTTAATAACTTTAAATAAAATGGCAAAATAGTTTAATGTTCTTTAGGCAGCCCGGCACCATTTGATCCGCGGACCGGGGTTTGCGGATCACTGCTCTAACAATGGTTCTCGAAGTAAGCTTCGTGAAACCCTGGGGTTCCACGAAAAAAATTTAGGGATTCCGCTTGACAAATTTAATTTAATTTAATATTCCCATTTCCCTCAGAAAGTTTACAATCGACCTCCAGAATTCATGTAATTTTTTGTGTGCAATATACCGGTGTATGAATGTTTAATCCGGAATCAAACCTTCGATCCTACCAAAAGATGGTCATAGTGGCGTATATTCCAAACTTTTTTTTCTGATTTACTGCTTTGGCGATTGTTATGTCCCTTGGCTTCTTATAACCGCACCAGTTGATCCATGTAGAGCACGTTTTTATTTGTTTTCATCATAATCACTGACTTTCCTGCAATGCATATTCTTAAACGATGTTCAAACTATAAGATTTTGAAATAAAATAAAAAAAATTATGTAGACAAAAAACGTTATTTTCAAGGTAGGCACAGTCACCTTAAAATAAAAGAAAAACCAAATTATAAAAATTTGATTGAATTGAGTTCTGACCAGTGGCACACACAAGGGGGTCCTGGGAGTCTGGACCCCCCCAAAGGCCTTGATTTTTTTCCGATTGATTATAATTCTAAGTATATAGTACGTAAAATTTAATTATTTGTTATTAATGATTTATTTTATTAATTAACCCCGATTATTTATTCAATAATTAGTTTTTTATTGTGTTTTATTCCCGAAAATCGACAAAATCAAAAGGAACATGATGCAAGATTGGTTAACTTTCGGCCCCCCCCCCCTCCTTGAAAAATTCCGGTGTGCGCTACTGGTTCTGATGCATAATTAGAAGCCAAATTTAGAACAGTTTCATTAACAATATTCTGGTAAGATGTATTCGATGAATAATTAAATTTAGCAAAACAGGCTATTTGAATTCTATTGACGTTTGAAGCCACTTATTTGTGTGAAGCTGGGTTTTCAAAATATGTTGCGACAAAAAAACAAATACCGTAACAAACTTGAAGCTGCACCAGAGAGAGAGAGATGCTATTTCAGTAATCAAACCTAACGCCCAATTTTAAGAGAATCATGAAATCAAAGAAGCAGGCGCATACTTCACATTAAAGATTTTCCATTTATTTTAGAGTTCATGTTTTCTATTTTTATAAACTATTTCTATGGTGATTTTTTTTTTTTTGAGTTTTGCTTAATTTAATAAAATTTGAAATACTAAAATAATGCTTGTTTAATTTAATATCAGATATTAAATTTTGAAAAGTTGTTGATTAAAAATTATTCAGGGTTCCACGATCATTGGCAACAAATTTTGGGGTTCCATGACCAAAATACTTCGGAAACCACTGCTCTAACACAATAACATTGCTTATAAATTTTATTCTTCCTCGTAGGGCTTTTTTTTTTCAGCGAAAAGTTACTAAAATACAATCCTACGTAGTGGATTAGTTCCGTAATTATGCGATCATTCCATCCAAAAAGAAAACAGAGAAGAATGTGTGGATAGGGATGATATAAAACCATACAAGCAATGGATCTGTGAATCGGGTTAAAAGAATCCAGATGCGTTTGTTCCTGAAGCTACGCGAAAACTATTTGCGATGGTCATTTGGGTTAACTTACCGTTATTCACTTTGTAGTCAGACCGCCAACGCGATCTTGGCCGCTCAGTCACTGCGGATGATGTTTCACTAAAGGTTTATTAACAGCTGATCCACACACAAATGACTATCGTCTGGATTGAATGGAGAATACATTCATTAGACTTGATCGAGACGAAACGGTTCAATTTATTGGTTGAAGGATTACAGAAAAATTAGTAAAAAATTAATAGACGTAATAAGAATTTTTTAACAAAGGAGTCTTTTTTTTTTAATTCCTTCGGCGAGTTATTTTGCCAAACTGAAATTATAACCTAGTTACATCTCCATAATTTTTCAAATCCATATAGTACCGATACGAGATACAAACTAAATTATTATAGTGTTACGAATTTTGTGTAATTAATGTTTAATTCCATTTTGAAATATATAGTGTAAACAATTTATATCTGGATGTTTAATACGTTAATATATTTTTTTGTTATACTTATTTTATGATAAAATTAATAATATTCGCAAGCAACGCCGTCCCTTATATTATATAATGGAGTTTCAGTGGAAACATGGCGAAATATTGGTGATACAACAAAGTTGGTATCAATCTTGGTGACCATTTTTGGCGAATTGGTGGTCCTATGGATCCTTCTAAAAAATAGTGGAGAAATCTAGAGCATCACGATCTATCATGTAAGGAGATCTTTCGATAAAGGTCTTGAAGGTAGTTGTGCAGGCTACAAATGGCAGTTGATTGCTGAAACTTAGTCAGAATAACTTCGGTTCTTGAAGAGGGCGTAATCTTTAAGATTACGTACTTGTATTTTTAAACACTGATAACTGAATCTGATCGCTGTAGAAGGTATGGAAACTTTCTGGGATTTGCACTGCGCGAATTTTAGTGCTGGATTGCTTTTTTTTACAATAGATGTTCATCGCCCCTAAAGAATTGTTTGAGGCTGATAGCATAAAATCCACGAGCCCCGACTGATGTAAAAATAGCTACCTAGCACTTTTACTCTTGTTATTGCGATGCTTGGGAAAAGTCGCCACTGTTGTTCGAAATACATTATCATTCGAATCATTGTAAATACTACGAATTCTACAGTAAAAAAAAACTAGAAGGGAAATTTTTATACACATCCGAAAATAAGGCTTTTTTTTTTCTGTATTCAATTAATGTGATACACGGAGAACACGATTTCTTTATAAAGATAATACAAATATCCCCTAAAAATGTTTTGCTAAACGTATTCTAGAAATCAGTCATAATTTCTGTTCATGGTGTAGGGGAAAAAATCCGGTAGGAAACACCCTTTTTAGGAGGGCGGTGGCAAAATCTTTCTTGGAAAAGTAGGCGGTCGTCTCAACACGCTCAGTAACCTATGCTGTTAGGTTTTGAAAAATGAAGGAAATGTGAAATATACAGCTGACCTCGGAAACCAATTACGGATCGGACTAATCACATTTCATGC
>BMAV01002877.1:116163-127843 GCA_019973955.1 Trichonephila inaurata madagascariensis
CGCAGCATTTTTCATGAAGCGACAACACAATTTGTTCGTAGAAAGAAATTTACTTTTTAAAGGTTGCTTTAACTTAATATATTCCGGAATAGTATTTTAATTGTTTGACTTGTAGAACACTTACTTAGGTATCAAAATGTTCCAAAAAATGTAGCTGAATAATCAATATTTTCACAGGTGTATAAATCACTCTTATTTTCTATCGAACATTGTTTTTTTTTCTGTCTTCATACATTCCATTCCATTTCTCGTATACTTTAATGTAAAATACTGTTAACCTATCTGTTCTAGATAACCAAAAATTCTATCGAGTTTTTTATAATGATCAATAACTACTTATATTTCTTACTGAACAAAATTTTAAGAATTTTTCTTCCGTTATATTAGAAAATTTCTAGTTTAGTTATTATGACTGACATGTGAACACACACCATCCAATTTAACTTAAAATATGATTCTAACCCTTAGAAATCTTTTTGAAATACAGTAAAGGGGCGGGTATTTGGTTTATGTATACTTAAACTCGAAAGTGACGCTACGTAATATGCAAATAAAATATGAAACTGCGTTTGGGAAAGACATTTCCATGAAAAACGACCCAGGGATTATTTAAAAAAAATCCTGGCAGAGTATCCCCAGAAAGTGACACCATGTCATTTGTATAAACATTACAAAATTCATTTTTTTTAAAATATTTTTTAAACATTTGTGATTAAATTTCAAGTATTTTTATGCTTTTGTAAAAAATGTACGTGATATTTGAATTGTTTGCAATCTTAAAAAAAATGTGTAAACTTTTTTGAAATAATTATCCGACCAAGAAAAAAAAATCTTAGGTAAAAAATGTTTATTTAATAAACAAATCTACCATTGTAATTATGACCAGATGCAATTAAGAACAGATTGTAATTATTGAATTTTTATTCTAATATGATTCAATAATCCATATTGTAATAAAAAATGTTTTTTCCTCCAAATGTGACTAGGTTTTGGAAATGTAATGAAAAAAAAAAAACCGCTTTATTATGCAACAGCTCAAAAGAGACATTTAAAATATCATTAATAATTTAATAATAAACTTTCAAACAAAAGATAATAATAAAAGTTGCTAATTTTTTTAAATTTAATTGATTGTGAATTTATCTTGATTCAGTGTACCCTAAAATTCAAATCTATTATAAGGATTCATCACACACTTGTGACCGTGGTTCGTCGCCAAAGGCTCTCGTGTTGCTTTGGAGAATGCGACGTTCTCATTCACTGCTATAAATATTGACGCTGTGGAACTTGGCGTTCTTTACGGCTACTATTTGCCACTTTCGCATGGCTTTCACAAAAATCACAAGACGTCGGATCAAGATGTTGTACGTGCGATGTTTTTGTGATTTGTCTCCGGGGAAAAAGTACTACAATAAAATTTCTTACCAAATATTTATTCTGTCGTATCTCGACTAATTAGACAAAGAACATTAGTAGTAGTAAAAATGCTATGATGTTGTGGTGTAGCTTAGGATTATAATATTAATTACAACTAACTTAACACACACACAAAAGCGTCTGCGAAGTAAAATTGCAAAAAATTTCAATTTGTTTTCTTAATGCTTATCATCATCCTTTAAAGTGGCATTCGAAAGAATGAACAAATTATGAAGGCAATTTCTTTGAAATTCGTGTAGCTATGAAGCACTCCTTTATTATAATGTGTTCTTAAAATTTCGCAATGTTCGATAGGTAATGTGTTAAGTTAAATATTATTTAATATGATTTCAGGTTAAGAGACAAATTATAAAATCTGTATTTATACGAAAACGTGGATTAATTTTAATGAAAAAGGAGTAGAATTTAATAAGTTTACTGTCTGCAAGAAGTCTCGGTAAATGATGTCACTGAAATTTTTTCAGGTACGAAGATGACGCCTGAGGTGATATATGAATCGATATCAAATAATGATTTCAAAGCCTAACTGAACTAAATGGGCTGCATCCTTTATTGTTTCAAGCAATCCTTTTGACCATGGAGTTACTGATATCACTTTAGTTGGATCCAATGGCAATTCCTGCATTGAAATGACATCCACACTTTTTATGAAACGACCCAATCATACCACATATATAAACATTTCATACTTCTCTCAGCACTATCTCACTCAATATTATCTCATCCCACACACTGCTGGGTGTGCAAGTGTATGACATAATACAGCGCCATCTATATGCTAAACAGGCAGATAGTGGTACCTTCAATGATAGGTAAGAATGGTCTTTGCAAGGTTAAATAGTTTTATATAAATCTCCCAGCATTTTACAATCGATGGTCACAAGAAATATTTGATGAGAAAAATTGAGGAATGTTTCATCGCTTTGTTTTCTAAATGTTTCATTTCTTAATTAAGTTCAGACGTAGTTATGAAAAATAATACCGAGTATTATATACAAAATAAATGAGCCGTTTTTGCTTCACTGAAAAATCTTTTTATATTGATGAGTCTTAGTTTTGAGTTTCATAGGCAGTGCTATTTCAATCGAGTTCTGGTTCCTTGAACAGATTCATTTAGGATGCAGCACTTTACAATGAAACACAGCCTTTGAGTCCGCGCTTCATAAATGGGACATCTTTCAAGAACTTTCACGATTTGTATCGTGGATTAGCTCATGATTAATGATTATGATTTAAATGGATTTATCCATTAATAATTATTGAACACCTCCAGCTAATTTAATAAACTTCGCGATGCAATTCGAAGCAACATGTGGGCGGAATATCCAAGAGGACCGAGCTCACTCCATGGGACGCACTCATCCTCTATTAGTTAAAATCATTTTTTGTAGGCGAAACCAATTGGCGATATAACTTATCTGAAAAGCAATTTCCTAGTTTAAGCCTATCAATGCTCTGAATAACGGTCCTGTGATGACACATCATCCTTAACTTATAACGTAAGGACATGGAGACAGATTGGACGCGCATCATCGCTGTTATATGGAGTAGATTTAAAACAGTTATTGCTTTCAAATGGATTCAAATGTACTTATTAGTTTCAGATAAATTTATTTCAGGAAAATATATATTCCATCGTGAAATATTTAATATAATCACTTAACATTTTCTTAAACTTCATAACTGAAGGGGTTCTTCGGTAAATTTTTTTTTCAATTCTATTTTTTGAAATTCTATCGTAATTTTTAAATTTTACTCGACAGTTTAATGAACGACAAATTTAGCTCCTTGGAAAAAAAATGGAGCCCATGCTGAGAACATTCCTTCTAAAAAGTATTAATTACTCCATCGACTTCATAAATAAATCCCTTTTAAATGCTAGCAACAATACCCCTTTTATCGCCTAATGTGATGAAAATTACCTATAATTATTAAAACGACATTTTTTCCTTCAGCTTTTAGTTCTAGTGTCTTGTATCGATCCTAACACGACATTGCAAAATCCTTTGGCAATAACTCGAGTATATATTTTTTTTCTGCGATGTAGATTCAAACCCTATCATACTAGATATCGTTTTATTATTTTTTTTTCAACAATCAGTAAAAGCATTTAGCTGCCCTTATCCATGTATCGAAACGCATCCGTGAAGCTCAAAGTAGTTTTTCGAAGTGTTTAAAGAGGTGAAATTCTTTGTTTTGACAACTTAATAAGTGCTAGAGGTCAAACATGTTCCCCAAAGACGAAGCGCACCTTCCCATTTTTACGATGCTCTGGCGACTTATTTATACTGAAAGGATATGCGCCGTAAAAAACAACCCCCTCTATGAAGCGAGTAATGGACATTTTACGCGGGCAATTCAGCCGTTGTTTTCCTCTCGTACAGGCCGAGGTTCTATTCCCTATAGCCAGTGGGGGATAATAAAGAAGCATCATCTGTGTAAGGTCATCTTCTTCTCTTTCCTTTTAAAAACGAATAAAACGCAATGAAGCTGCATCAAAAAAAAAAGAAAGAAAGAAAGAAAAGGTTTCAGGTTAGTACAAGTTGAAAGCCAAAGATTATCATCGTATACATTACACATCGTGTAAGACCCTATTTATGTCTCAATCAAACCATTCATTGAGTATTAATAAAAAAGAGCCAAAAATATTTTTAGAACGTTTTATATATTTCTACCTCCAGGTCCTGACAGGCTGGATTGGGGCCACGATAGAACAAGGAATGACAAATCGATTCACTGGAGTCATCGTATTAAAACTTAATTCATCTGATTCAAAAATGCCGCCATGTGTATTGGAGAAAGAAACTAAACACAAATCTTTAGAAGCATGAAGAGAGATCTGTCGTTTTTGAACTAGGGGAAGGACCAAATATACATGTTTACATATTGAGTAATTTTATTCAGTAAACTATCCACTTTCGCATTGTGTCTCTCGGTGATAAGCTAATTTATAAAAATAAGCAGCTGCCCATCCGTTATAGTGGTTAGTGACGCTGTGCCATAGGGCCTGGGTTCGAATCCCGGAGAAAACATGGATGTTTATAAATGTATAGTGCCTTCGCGGCAGGAGGGTAATCTAAATAGCCGTCGAGCCGCACGTCCTCTCGTGAGGTTGGTAGAAAGGGAAGAGAGTTGGGAGGCCCCTGACCACTCCCAGGGTCTTCTTCCTCAAAATTGGGGTAGAACCAAGAAAAATCGTTCTGTCACCTGCATAGAGCTGAAAGCTAAGGTTAACGACAGGCGTAAAATTCTAGCCCTTAGCCGCGATGAATTTCGTGGACCTTGATCTGATGTTAATGCCGATCAGGTGGCATAAGCAACATCAAAATAAGCAGTTTCTTCAAAATGGAATTTATGTTAAAAAATAATGTGCCGATATATCTCCTTTCAATTCTTCATTGTATGACCGTTTGCCACAGTTGTGTACGTCCATTTACTTTTTCAGCTTTTGTAGTGTTAGATTCACACAACCTAAAACTCATAAAACACACATATATTAAACTACGCCTAGCAGACATTTTCGAGGATTAGAATTCTATTTTAAATTAGTTCAATTTTAGTACAAAAAAAGAGTAAAACTCATTTTGATACAAGGGATATTTTAACAATTCAAAAATTTTAAATTCCATTAATAAGCTATTTCTCCCTTTACATTCTAAAGTTAAAATTAAATTAATAGTGTAGTATAAAATAAAAACAAAGCATTTTATTTATCAGGAAAACCCGGCTGGGTAGCGTACTTGGCTTAGCACTGGTCTTGTACGCCCAAGTTTGTGAATTTGACCCTCGTCCAAGTGGGTGGATTTTCATGATGCAAAATATCTACAGCGCCCATGTAGTATGATTATGTGAGGTGTGTAAAAGATCCTTTGAGTTCATGTTTAACTTGGGTGCTTGGGTTAGGCATCGTCAGTGCTCAGGTCTGGACATCAGAATTACTTCCGGCGATTGGTATACCACCTATACGGTGCGGCTCTAAAAAGCGATACCAGCTCCCGGGGAATGTACTAGGCCTGCAATAATAAAACACCCATCCGCCTCCCCATTAGAAATTAAAAAAATATACCAAGAAAAAAAGGAATCAGTTAAAATAAATATGAGTAGTTTATTATAAAATATAATGCTCTCTCTCTCAGCGATATGAAGTCTTAAAATAATATATCACTTGGAGCGCATTTGTATCTGAAAATTTTTTCCATCTTTGACATTATTCGAATACAGCTTCTGATGGAAGGGCAACTACATTCTAAGCAAAAGTTAAAAAATATTTAAGGTATATATTAGATCACACACACACACAATGCGCAATTAATCCAGTGCTTCTCAAACTTTCAATATTCGTGACCCAATATTCACAATCATTATTTTCATCGGGCCCCCTCTCAATACAATTACAATGTATTGAATTCAATAATACTATACTTTGACTCTAAAGATACAATACGAATTTAATCTCTTATGTGCCACCGACGTATATAAACGTCTCGCTCCGCCAAAGCATTAATTTTCCGAAGTACGATCCTTTCCGTGCACTGCTATCCATAAAATTATTCCGAAGGCCTTTGAACGCAAACCTTGACAGTGTTTGCGAAGGATTTACGTATTTCAGAGGATTTGCTTATTTATTCCTTTCACGGTGGCATTGGTAAGCAAATCGCGTAACTTTTAATCGACAATTAAGGGATTAATTATCAAGATAAAGTGTTCATTTTTGTATATAATTTTATATAAGACAAACCCATGGGGTCATTGGTAATTATTAATGCTGTTCTTAACTAAATATTGTTAAATTAATTATATAAAATCCATTGTGTACAGTACTGATGCACTAATAAGTGTATTATATCAGTGTGAATGTGTATTTTATTTGTTATTATGTCAGAATGTACTTTGTTTATTTACTTTCAGTAAATTCATATCTCTTTTTAAATAATCTTTTGTTTTCGATTTTTTAATATGCTCGCGCTCCCCCTCGAAGAATTATCACGTCTCCTTAGGGGGGGGGGGGCGCACCCCACAGTTTGAGAAACGCTGGATTGATCGATTATATTTTTTAAACTATAACAAAGGTTATCATTATTAATAACAGGGTTTGTTACTTCTTCCGTAACATACATATTTTAAAAATAAATTATTTAGATCTAAAAGTGAATATTTTTTTTTTAGACAAGCTTAAATCAATTGTTTTTCATTCCCTACATGTATACAATATTACACCTCTGAAATAATAAAAATACTCAAAAAATGTTACAAAAACGACACAAGAACCCTGAGAAGTAAATGAGCAATATGCCTAGCGCGGCTCTGTAACAAGGTTGACAAACATTTGACATGGATAAACAAACTGTAATAACAGCGATTCTTCATAGCTTCCAATAGGATAAAATCTCGAACAAGGAGCTAGTAGATAATAAGGCGCAACTTTCCTCGATCATTGAAGTATACCTAGAAACCTCGGTAATTACATTTTTTCACATTCCCCGTTTTCCATACCTGCGTCAATGAATACTGGATCCTATCCTCGATTATACGCCATTTCGATTTATTTACCGTAGCATCCCTTTCAAGTAAAACAAAAAGAAATACAAATCCTGCGGGCTATTCCACTTCATCTTCCCGAATTCAATGAGGCAGACACGCGTATGATAAGAAAAAGAAGCGTCCGTTAGTGCGCAACAGGTGCGCCGTTAAAGGCCCACCTGCGCACGAGTCGCCCTCGTGTCTGAGAGCCTTGACACGACGACGCACAAATCTTTTCCTCGTCCAATTGGCCCCGGGCTACCATACCGGCGGACATCGCTCCACTCTTCTCCTCTAATGTTCTTGGCACACAAAAATGCCTTATTTATTTTTTGCCGAATGGCAACACAGGCAGGTAAATCAGGAAATGCAAAAAATGTATGGTTACTAACATTTCCTTTTGGATGGATTGTGGCGTCTCAACACACATTTCAAATTATTTTTTCTTAAAATAATAAGGGGTGTGTGTTTATTTTTAAGGCTGTTTTCGCCCCATCAACTAAACGCGGAGCATATTGTTAGACAGAAAAATGCCTTTAAATTTGTAACTCATACATTTGTTTAAAATTTCAAAATATTCCTTAAATAATTAATATTTCCTTTTAACCGCTCAAGGGAGCACTACGGAATAGGAGAAAAAATGAGAAACACATTTTATACCAGTCAAAATACATGAACTCAAATAAAAATGATAAAATAAGTGATTCTGTAGTGAACACAATATTAATGTTGCAATATCTGAAAAAATATTCCGAGAGTTCGGTTCCTATTCTTTAACATTAACGAAAAAAAGGAAGACAATTTAATTACGCGATACCCCAGAAAAGTTTAGGTAAGAAAGTAAAAATTAGTTAAAAAATCAATTTTTGGAGTTAACGAAATATAATTTCGATGCTCCATTAAATAGTTTTCCTTTCACTCGCGATTGAAATCAATTTTTTTTTTCCATTTGGAAAAAACATACTTTTACTGTTCATGGATTCCTACACAACTACGTTTCTGGATTTTTTTATTATAAAATAAAGAGGTTTCTGCAATTTTATTGTGATGTTCATAAAATTTGATTCTCATGGAGACTCTCGTATTCCTCATTGGAGGCAAAGAGGGATGTATCCATTTAAAAGGAGACAAAGCAGAATTAAATATAAACAATGCTGGTACTGCCTGTAATTAAGTTCAAGCTAAAGATCACACACGCGCCATGTAGAGGATGCTAAATTCATTCCTTTGACGTTGCGTGAAATTTAGAGTGGGGTGCCAGTTTAAATGTCGTTCTAGTGACTTCAACATTTTTTTTTCGAAAACAGATCTATTACCAATGACATTAGAGGAAATCACGATATATATACAGATTTTCTCTTATGTGTGTTTCACAAAATCACTTTTTAGAATTATTGTATTTTTATTACCTAGGTAATCTCCAAAAAATTCAAAATTTTTATAATGCATCAACTGACACAAAGATTTAAGCGAACTGCAGGAAATTCGATGTAACGTAGTCTCTCAATTTAGGCCTTATTTCGATCGGTTATACTTCATCGCCTTTGCTTATCTTTACTTAGGTTTATTCGAGAGAGGCTCCTTTGGGTTTTTTTTTTCCCCACAGCAAACGATTTGGCCTGACGTTCTAAATCTGACCTGGTCATTTGTTTGCCGATGGATGAAAGAAGCTCGACCAGAACTCAATAAATAAAAACAACATGAGAGTGAAAAAAAATAATAAAACGACATATTTGAGTATGGGATCATAACATGACTGAACTCTCAGCACGCAGAAAGCTTCTGTAGTAATATTAAAATCGTGTCGAAGCCACCCCTCTGCAACTGACTTCCTCGTTGGAATTCTGTTGCCCAACCACCAATAGGAAGTGACCCCCCAAAACGATAAAAAGGAAAGGAAGAGAAAAACAATGCCTGTCCCTCCGAGCTAAAGCAAGTTGGAAGGGAATTAAAAGATCTCAGCGGGATCCAGACACTCTCTCTCCGTAATGAGCGGGGGCCAGCAGCGTGTTTTTATGTCCCATTACACGACGGAGGCTTGTTTCCTGTCAAGAGTTACAGACTCGTGAATCAAGGTTGGAAGAGGGAAGGGCCCGACACTGGGTCAAGGGATCGTGTCCGTGTCGAATTAGTAATCAGTGTTTATTTATAATAGTCTATTCTTTTCACAAAACGGCGCGCTGTTGTTTTTAATGCACGCTGGTTGGTCGAATTATTTAGAACTCAAGGTTTGTACTGTTCCTTTGAGTTGTTCACTTAACTGTAGAATTTTTAAAGCTGTTTTAAGGACTAATTCTAATAATTAGGATAGAAAAATGTTTCTTGAGGGTGTTTGCGCTTAATGCCATGAAACAAGATTCCAACTTGAAACCCATGAAAACTCGTATTTATAAGTGCTTATGAACGTCGTTCTCGAAAGCAACGTGAGCGCTATTCGTGACAGATCGAGTCATTCTGAGCAGCGTTTAAGTGACGAGAACGACTCCTCAGCTGGCAACCCCTGTGCAAGCTTTCGAGAGAACTTTGAGCCATGACAAATTTAACGTGCATCAACCCTCTGTACATGGCGAATCTTCAATGACCACATGACTCGAGCTATTGAAGCGCCAGTCACAAGTTTCTGACCATGCTCGTTAGTTAATTGTATATAAACTCGAGTGATTGTATGCGTCCATTTACATAACGCTTTTAAAAATAAGAAATGTTTTGTAAAAAACCCCATTTTTTACTTTAACATTTAAAGTTAATCAATTAAAACAAGTGAAATAATTTTTTTTCGGGGTGGAAGGAATACAATACAGATGAAAAAATACTGAAAATATTTTACACCAGGAAGAAAAATGTATGTAGATTTATATCTATATGTATAAGAAAAGAATCAATAACGTAGCAAAATAGACCTATTAAAGGTATTAAAGTACAATAACCGCATCGGTATTTTTTTATCAAAAAAAAAAAAAAAAAAGGCATAATTAAAGTAGTATTTATATTTTTGATACTTATGTTCAATGCATATAGGAATGCAATACGTAACTCTTAGTAGCGTAATTATGTAATTCATAATAAATGAAATAAAATTAAGATTATATCAAAACAATTTTATAAGATACTGTGCTGAAAGCTTACAAATACCATCTTAAATTTCTCAAATCTCACATTTGTAATTTTAAAATAACATCTTAGTATTTATTATATTAATCATACATGCCACTACAGTTATTTTGTTACAGTTTATTAATCTTACATTTTTACATTTTCTACTTTAAAAAAAAAAATTTTTTTTGTTTATTATTTTCATATTTCCTACGTATAACGTGTTGTTGATTTTATTAAGGAATGCATTTACGAACATCTATTTCCAGAGATACAACTCAACGATTTAATGACACTTTTGGATTCTAGGCAATTACAAATTAATTTCAAGTCTAAAAACTCGTCTTAGAATTATTTTTAGCTGTATTCTCTCTTTTAAATTCCATTTCATTTCTGTGATGTAGGCAAATAAAGTGACTGCTTTGAAGCTTTCACTCTGCAATCTTAGTTCTTAAGTTCTAAGGCTAAGAGTTTGCTACTGTAACATAACAAAAATGCTATTTGGTTATTATTATTGGGCTCTTGCTATTTTCTAGTTTCGTGTCTTGCTTTAAAAGTTAAATTTATAGTTATATGTACACATAAGGGGACCCCGGATAACACAAGGGGATACGTTCAAAAAAATTTCCGTGTTATAAAAAACAAATTATTTATACTTTATCATAATACGAAATGGGGAGTTAGTTTTAAAAAAACACATGCTCTTATATTTACATATAATTAAGATGCTTTGAAGTTTTCTTAAGAAGTAATAAATATTGATAAGAACTAAAAAAAAAAAAGTGTTTTCTTAGTGTAAGAGTCCGAAGTGAAACCACCTGCGACAAGGGACGGTTAGTTCCTTGGGGTGTGGAACGTGAAGTATTTTTATGGTATGGCCGAAAGACGCCAGAGAATCCTCTTCCCCCCTTGTGGTTTTAAAAAAAGGAATTCATTCTATTCTGGGTACGAAGGAGTGAAATCATGTGTGTGTCCTGAGTGTTTCTAGTTAAATTAAGTGTTTTTCTTTAAATGTTTTTTCATTAAAATAAAATTTAATGTTTAAATTTTAGACCCCATGTTTTTAATTTGTTTCCGTGCCCATTGCTTAGAATCAAACCTTAGTCTTAGTTATGACTAAGAACTTTTAAACGTCACTATTTATCGTTTAAGAGAGACATTTTTTTTTTCATATTTGCCAAACATAGCTCAGGGGTACAGATTAATTAAAAGAAACAAAAAATAGTTATTATTTCTTTAAAAAAAAGTTGAGTATAAATCACTTTTACTCGAAAATTTTTAGTCTAGGTAGGCCAAAAGAGATAAAGTTAACTTTTTAAAATGTACGTAAATATTCATGAAAATTTTTTGCACGCAAATCTGATAGTACGTTCGCGCTCGAATGAAAAATGACAAACGAGGTGCCTTTCGCACTTAAAAGCTCTGTCACATGTTGACTGAGTTGTACTAGGATTGGCCAAATTTCAAATTAGATACACACACACTTCGGTTTTAAGTATTAATATTAATTTTGTGTAGTATATACAGCGGTTTTCTCGATCCTTGTTATACGAGATGGTCCCAATTCTCGAGTGAGTGAGTGAGTGAATATTAACGTCGCACTGTTCAGCTACACGAGGGCTTTTGGCGA
>BMAV01002877.1:128243-161229 GCA_019973955.1 Trichonephila inaurata madagascariensis
CCGCAGTTAGAAGTTCACCATTCTTGTATCATGCTCTTTTTGATTTTGTCGATTTTCAGGAACAAAACACAGTAAAATCTAATTATTGAATAAATAATTAGCATTAATTAATAAAATAAATCATTAATAACAAATATTTAATTAAATTTTACGTATTATATACTTAGAATTATAACCAATCGGAAAAAAAGCAAGGGCTTTGGGGGGAGGGGTCTCCTTGTGTGTGCCACTGATCACTTATATTTTTCGACTACACGCTCCCGTCACCGTATTCCGATTTAAGAATGGGTGCGATTTTATTCAGTGTTGCCAATAGGGTTGCAATACTACGTAAGTACCGAAAATCGCTACAGTATCCAGGGGAGCTTCATACGTATTGACTGATGACTTCGAATCCTCTAGAGTCCGAAGTTTGTATTGTAGTTAAATTTTTATTTTTATTCGCATGAATATCATATTCGATTCTTTTAATACTGAATACTTCTTGCATCTGATCTCAGAGCCGGCTTTGTGCAAGAAACCATTTGAGATCTTAAATTTTTTGTAAAATAAAAAAAAAATATAATAATACCGCGAACATATACTACTAACTCAAGTTAATTCATAATGCATGATTTTTTTTTTTTTTTTTTTGCTCGCACGAAAATTACTCCAGAAAAAAAATTACAATTTTTTTGCAACTTCTATTTCGATGCTTACTAGCAAGGGTATTTAAGCGTTCTGTACACACATGTTTGAACAGAAATAAATCTTTAATAAGTTTAAGTTGTTAAAAGAGCGCTCAGTACTTCCTATAATTACTCACTAAGCAGAGAAAAGTTTTAACACAGTTAATACGTTTAGAAGGAACATTATAATTAGTATGTAGATGTACTGCAATATGTCCTGCGCATTACTTACATCTGCGGTGGTCTCCACCAAAGGACCGATTTCCCTTTAGGGACTTCCCAACGGTTACGTGGTTTCGCGTGGTAAAGTTCCAAGGACAGGACAATTCTGATGCTTAAGTTCTAGTCAGTCTTTGACCTCCCTTTATCCAGCCGACAGAGAAAAAAACGGCGCAGTTCCCCCACCAATCTTTGGCTTCAAAGTCCACCACATGAGGGGTGACAAGGACCAAGGGCCAAACAGAAATCCCATCAAAGTCCAAACAAAAATGATTTTGAGTCATGTGTCACTTTTGAAGTTATGCCATATTCCACCTTTAAAGAGACACGGAAAGGGGAAATCCAGAAGCTCCAACAGACTCACACAAGAGACTCCCAGACTTTCTTTCAGCCTGGTTTTAAAATCGGCTTACACCCTCTCACACCTACAGGGACTTCTCAAAGTTCAAATATCTGGATGCTCAAATATCAAGCATCCCCAAATGCGTCTTTAGCAGCCTTCACATCAGTAATCGGGCTTTAACATCGATTTTTTTCGAAACCTAATCCTGCAGCAAATTTATTTTCTGGATCAGGATTGTGCGTATACAACTTTGTAATACTACTTTAAAAAAGTTTTTGGAACACTTTTCTAATTCATGAATTTCTGAGTTTTTTGTACCAGTGATTAATTTCAAATCAGAAATAGTATTTCATTTAAATCTATCTTCTACTTGTACTTTATAACAGTTTCAAAAAATATGTGTTAAAAAATAGCATCTAAATTCCTCCGCTGGGTTTTCTATAACTATCTTCTGCTGTTTCAGAATATAATATTTTACTTTTTTCCCCAGGAAAATGCTCTGAAATGTTTAAATTACACATGCTAACACTCTTGCTTCGTCTAAAAAAGTATTAAATTTTGAATTTCGGTTTCAATTTTTTTTTTTTTTTTCTTCACTAAACTAAAAGCTGAGTCAAGAGCAATTGGTTTTGAATGAAATTTTTTTTTGATAGTGTGATAGATGGTATCCACTGCAAACCATACTATTATACATAAAATAAATGGCATTTTTTTTTATTTGAATCCAATATACTTTTAGCTTCGGATACCTTGCGTTATCGTTACTTACATCAATAAATTCTTCTACAGCACAATACAAGTTTATTCAAATTGTGCATAACACTGCATTAGTCGGATCTATTTTGGCTTCGCAACGAGTGTCGCGTAGTGGTTTAAACGTTTTTGTAGAATTGTCCATCTTTGCTGAAAATAAGCAATATGAATGCTACAATATCACAAAGTATTTACCTTGTTAAAAGCGGCGTCACAAATTATTACATTATTGCAGTTCTTGATCATGGACACGAACTCAAGATCGAGTCTCATAAATTTTGTGTTTCTACAATAAAACCAAACGAATGTGAATAAAGATTTTGATATCTTCTTCGTGATTGCGGGAAATTGTCCATTCGCGTCCTTAGCTTGAAATAGAAATCTAAATAGATGCAGCAGATACTTCATTACAACTTAATTTATGGTCTTGGGAAAGAGAAGCTCAACATCCAAAGTCTGGTTCTGGATCCCAATGGGACAGGTCAAAGTTCTGGCATTGTCCAGGAGGTCTTTTTATGTGTGAGAAACGGCGCCTCCGTGGAATACCTTCAAGGTCGTGATTGGAGTCTTCCCCAATGCTTCGATCGCCGTGAAATAGAGACAAAGAGGAGGAATAAAAAAATTGACTTCAAATAGCTATACTTTTACTTTTTTTATAGACTGCCTTCCAATTAATTTTTTATTTCATTTTGCTTGAATATGACATTGTATTGATTGTTTTCAAAGATCTCACAATTTCGTTTTAAAAGATATGGGTCTGAAACTTATTTTTATATGTCTAATGTGTGACAATGAAAAATGTATTTTTTTAAACATTATTATTCTCGTAGATTTAATAATTTATGGCTCTCTTATCTGCGAGGATACGTCATTTGAATGTTCCTGCTACTCGATGTGGGTACTTTTAGAAGAGAGAGAATAAAAACACGCACGCGCGCGCGTGTGTGTATTTTACCTTTATACGCATTTTAATGTAGAATTCTTAAATGAAATGTGGCTTGAATGTCAATTCATTAAAATATATTTGTAATATATAACTGTGTTATAGTTTTTTAAAAAAATTTTCTTTTTTAATGAAATGTATATGACTTAGTTAAACCAAATTAATTTTTTTTTTCATTTTCGGTATAATTATGCCTTACGCAATTATATATAAGTGGTGCTTCTTTCACACTCTCTTTTAATATGCATATACGTCACGGAGGTTTCAACCCTATTTTTGCTGTTTAAAGTATACATGAGTTGCCTTCCAATGCAAATTTGTTCGCTTTTGATTTCTTTAACAATATATCTATATGACATTCAAAACTGCCTTTTAAAGAGTTTAATTTTTTTCTTTGCACAATTAAAAAAGCAATTTAAAATCCTAAATAATGTCGTTCCATGCGGTTTATTAACGTCACACTATAAGGCAACGCGAAAGCTACTTGTGACGAACTTTTGAATCACGGCCGAGTCAAGAGGACGACTCCCGAACTAATACGAGGGCTTTGAGTCTCTCTCTCTACGGAGGGTCTTCAGTGGCTCCAACTCATGACACAGTGAAAATTATTCATGATGACATTAAGTAAAAAAAAAGGTCAGAAATTTTTGAGTAATAGATTTTTTTTTTCTTATGACTTACTAACACCTAACGTGTTCCGTAAAAATCGGATGCTGCTAAAGAACTATAATTTCAATTCTACTTAATAAATGAGATGTAATTACTTTGTTCAATGAATCAAATTACGATCAAGACATAATCATTTCTCCCTCGTACCCATTTAATGCCTCCTCTGAGAAAATTAAGGATCGTCAGCTCATGAATTATCACCTTGCTTTCTGACCCGCCTTCGACACCCGATACGTCTTGCACTCGAGAGAGACCGCCGAGGTATAAAAATAGACAGTGCTACACGTGATAGTTACGATAAATCTAACTTCAATTACTCTTAATGTCAGGTGGAACTGCCTCTTGGACAACCAGAGGGTCGCAGCACCCCCAAAATTGCCTCTTAGTCAAGAAACGCCCTCTAACCGTGATATCATCTCACCACTTTATCGATAGAGTGTGCTAACCTCTGTTTCACACATTGCTTCGACGTGTGAAGTGTTAACGCTTCTGTTTCGCAACTGCGCAAACAGACGATTCAATTGGCATTTAGATTACACTTAATGACCCAACAAGCATTTAGAGACCAACCTAGATATGTAATCCTTTCTCTCCACACCTTAATTTTTTTTTTTTTTTTTGTTTCTATCCGCGTTCCTTTTTCTTAATGAATTCGAAAATTGTTTAATTTCCGATGGCTGTGGCGACGACAATTGGAAAGATGTGTTTGTTTTCCGTTATCGGATTTCAGGTGGGACATGGATGAGGCGGAACTGCCAATGACACAAATGGTGTTGATTTTCCTGATTGAAAGTCGATAAGGAGTCGCAGAACCGGTAAGAGAGGCAACTTTTTTTTTTAGGGCTTCCTTTCTATATTTAGGTATATCCAACAAACGACTGTGAAGATCCGAGTTCAAAAGGAACACCTTTCACACTCGTCCATTGAAAAGAAATATGTATTTAATGGTGGCCTTTTCCTAGGTAATCGGATATAGGGCAAATTTCCTATCAGTTTCAAGCAGATGTTTGCTTCAAAATCTCCTTCTTTATGTTTCGTGTAGCGGCCAATGGTTTTAAAAAATTTAAAAATTCATAGTTGGAATGATCTCCAGGAAAATAAGTGAAACGGAGAGTAAAACTACATACAACAAATTTTTTTAAAAATATTGTATCGCACTGTTATAAATGATAAATATCGGTGAGATGTGTGTAACATTAAATGCATTATGCGAATGTATAAATATAATTTTATATCTACATAAATACAAATGAGTGTTTGTGTCTGTATGTCTCTTATGCCTTCCTAAGCCGTTCATCCGATTGCGATGAAACATTGGGAAATGGTTGAATAAGAAGGCTTCTGAATTAATCAAATTGACCCCCTAAGGGACGTTGCGGCGGCATAAGGGACATTAGAGATAAATATTCCCGTTTTTGAAATATTAGACCTACAAATTTGAAATTTGGTGGGCATGTTCCTTTCAAGTATTAGAGGTCCGCTACAAAAATTATCTTGAGAATCGACCCGAAAGGTCGTTGCGAGGGCTTAAGGTGCGTTAGAGATAAATATTATCATTTTTTGAACTTATAGACTTACAGACTTAAAATTTTGTTGCTATGTTTTGTTGTTATTGTTGTTGTTGCTGAATATAGATTCGCTAAGAACGGATTTTACGGAAATTGACTCCTATTGGGTGGGGTGGGAGAGAGCTGCTGGGATTTATTTATAAAAAAAATCGTTGTCGAGCTACTACTTACCGTATGCATGTTGCTTTAGTTGAATGAAAATTCGTTGAAACATATTTTTACGGAAATCGTCTCCTATGGGGGAGAGGAAGTGTTTTGCATTTGATCGCACTACTAGACCTACATTAATGAAACTTGGTATGTATGTCTTTGTTGTTGAGTTGAACGGGTTTGTTAAACGGATCTTATGGAAATCGACTCTCAAAGGTGGTTACTGGAGCTTATTGATAAAAAAAAAATTATTCTTGATCTGTTAGATTTAGACTTGAAATTTGGCCAGCATGTTTATTTTATTGAGTAGAGATTCATTAAATATAGGTTTGGGGGAAATTTACTTGGGAAAGAGTAGTTTTTTACGAAGGAGTAAAAAATAATTCTGCCTCAATTTTAGAAATTATTATTTGGAAGTACTTTCTTTTTTAAATCAAGAATTATAAGAATATTTTTTAATACAATCGAATTCTTAATGCTGAGATATCAATACTTTATATATATATATATATAAACAGTATATATTCATATAACATGAAATACCTAGCGAAGCGGGTGGGTAACGGCTAATATATAATAAATAAGCAAAAAGTTGAAATAAAACTAATTGTTTATCAAAAAGTTTTGAAAATCCTTAAGACTAATAAATTACTTTTAATTTTGGTCCTCATAAAATACATTTTTTTGTGCGTAATTATGTATTAGTCCTTCTACTAATAAATTGGCGAAGATTTTGCCCCAAAGTTTATTTATATAATTCAAATTGTATTTCATTACACAAACTCTATTACACTTAAAAAAAATACATTTAAATTTTAAATAAAGGAAATATATCTAACAACTACTCATCCAAGAGGCGTTTTACCCGTTTTCAATTAATTAGGCATATTGTGCTTGTTAACACTTTTTTTTTTTTTTGATAGAATAAGCCCGTAGCTTTGAAAGTACCCCACTACGTTCTTTGAAGTTAGTAGTGGCATTATTATTTATGCATTTGCTTGCAACACCGCGTTTCTTTTACTTACAAATGTGTACCTCACTTAAGTAATTTATCATTTTTCAAAGTGTAAAGAGAAACTCATTTAGCATTATTGTAAAGGCCTCCCCAAAAAGTAAGGTGCTCCGACTGGTGCGCAAAGTACCAGTATGAATAAAAATCCCTCTGAAGATACCGAAGACGATCACACCATTTAAACGGTGCCGTTAGATGGAGCTGGTTCTCCAGTGAGTGAGTGAATATTAACGTCGCACTGTTCAGCCACACGAGGGCTTTTGGTGACAGACCTCGTCATTTTGAACCATGGTCAAGTGACGAGGACGACACCTGAGATGGCACCCCCTCTCCTAACTACCACACCAACGGGAGGACGTTTGAGCTCTGGACAGATTTAACGTGCGTCGCTTCCCTACACGGCGGGTCTTTAATGGTACTGGGCTTGAACTCACGAAAGGCCTGCCATGATCCGATACCTTGACCACTGGGCTACCACAGTCCCCGCTGGTTCTCCAGTAACATGATTCTTAGTTAGAAGATGGCTGCGTTGACGGAAACACAGTCCGCGATTGAAATAAGAAGTTGTTCTCCAACAGAAATTTATCGACACAATTGGCGGAAGTTCACGGTATAAGTGTTATATCACAAAGACTGGTGTGGAGTGGGGCACGAAATTTGAGAAAGGTAAATAATGAAGTGATTGACGATTTAAAGTGCGATATGAAATGAGAGCGTTTTCGCGGGCAGAGGTAATGGGCCCTACACCTTACACTCTCAACCTCACACCAAGGGATTCCCATCTTTTCAGACTTTTAGAGACACACTTTGGTAGTCAGCCTTTCAAAACCGCCGCTGAGGTTCAGTAAGCCGTATTGACGTGCTTGACGCTAATTTCTACGATGCTGGTTTGAATGGTTAGGAGTACCGATAGAATAAATGTCTCGATAAGTAGGGTAACTTTGTAGAGAAATAATATGTACCTGTGCCTTAAGACACGGTATATGTTTCTTTGTTTCCTGAAAAAACATTTATTCCGAATGGGCTTATTTCCTTACCTTTTGAAACCCTTACGTGTAGCATTACAGAAAAAAATCAGTAAAATAAAATCGAGGATCTGTTGATGTTGCAGCACTTTCCCAAGTGAAGAATTCGGGTTTGCTTTGATAAACAATACCCATCCATTACGCCTTCCTTTCATGAGATTTATCTCCGAAGATTAATTGCATGCCAGAGATAAATCGCCAAAGCCTTTACAAACGATGGACACATATTGGACCCTAAGGATAATTTCCAGAGAGTGTTGAAATTCTCAAAAGGTTGCCTGAGCTATCCACAAGTACCTTTTTTTCTTTTAAAATTACAATCCATAAGAATACATCTTATTTATGTCACTAACAATCATTTCAAACTCTTTTGTAAAAACTTGTTAAGTAGTTTTTGTGTGAATTTTTAAATTGTTCCTGACGATATTATTAGATATAGTTATAAAAAAGCATTAGCAATCTTATGAAACAAAGCTTCGTAAAATTCTTCATTTCAAATATACATTTATCAAACCTTACAAAGAAACAATATTCTGGAAATCGTTTGTTTGCATTTCTTGACATAAGATAAAATGAAGAATTCACTCTTTATAATTAAAGTAAATCAAGTATAAATTAACTCAGTTTACGTGACCTTGTGCTGTGAGGTGCATGAGCAGATGTTCCGATCAGGTGGTCTGTCTGATGCGAAACCTCCAGTGTTAAGTTCCCAAGCAAGCTTGGTACTAATTTTATCGACCCACTGAAGGGATGAAAGGCAGAGTCAACCTTGCCTAGCCCGGGGTTTGAACCTCGGACCTGTGGTGGGGAAGCGTGATGCACTAACCACTCAGCCACTGACTTCAAATCAAGTATATAATTAGTAATTTACGATTTCGTCTCTTTGTGTTGGCTGCGATAACCGAGGGGTGGCACTGTATCTGCAGAATAGTGAGTTTGAGTCTTGGTCCCACTAAAGACACAATATGTATAGGGATCGGTGTCCGTTCAAACGCTAGAGATTCAAAATCATCCCTTGGATGTGGTGTAGAAGTTTATAAAGTGGAGGCCACCTCAGATGCCATCTTCGACGTAAATAAATAGTTATCTCTCTCCTTTTTCATCTCTTTTTCTCGCTGTTTTTATTTTTCTTTTAAGTCTTATTTTCAAATAACAGAGAAGAGTGGCACACGATAACTTTATTTTAAGAACCGCCCCACCCCGAGGGGATGGGGGAGGCTGGGATAAATATATGCTAATAAAAAAAAATAAAAAGAATTATGAATAAATATCCTTAAGCAAATATATTTTTACTTTTTACATGTCATTTTCATAGTTTTTAACACATACACTTTAATCTCTAATACTCCTATAATTAATTTTAGTTTATTTTATCGTTATCCAACGAAACTAAAAAGAAAAACGATTTATTTTAATTGAATAGCAATCGCGTAAATTTTAAACAATGCTCTTTGTGTAACGGATATTGAAACATTGATGTATAATATATGAGCATGTCGACAGATTTTTAAAATAAGCTATATATATAATTAAAAAGAGAAGGAAAAAAAAATATATATAACCCGGGTAGAAACATTTATGAACAAGAGAGAAGAATATCGCTAGAATAGGGAAAGTTTTATATAATTTCTGGAGTATTATTTTGTTTCAACTTCCAGCTAATGGATCACGTGGATTTCAATTCACCGCTGCCTTTTAATTGGAGGGCTGAGAGTCAAAAACAAATAAAGCGAATTGAAAGGCCGCGCCTCGTCTTTCAAATAATCCGATTTATCCAATCGGAGAAGCCTGATCTCTGCAAAGTTAATCATACTTTTTCGTCTCATCTCGGTCAAGATGGGGGCTGACTCTATATCAGATCGAATTTATAGTTTTAGGAACATATACTATAACGCCTTGCACATCTAAAAGAGTATCTCCTAGCGCCATAGAAATCTAGAGAATTTTAATAAATCTAATTAATTTTTATTTTGGATTAATTAAAATTTTATTTTCAAATCTCCCTGCACAAAATAGTTATACATAAATTTTCGATTTTTTTTTTGCTTTATTAAACCGAAACTTTGTTTGCACAAAAAAGTTATATAACAAAAGTATTAAATGTGTCTTTCTTGGAAAGTAGAAGGAGCCTTTTGTATATTCATAACTTAAATATCCCCTTGACTTCGAAAACCATAACTAATTCTAGATGAAAAAACTCGGCTTACTTTTTTTATTAATGCTACATTTTGAAGCAACACCAGACGCCATATGTTTGAGCAAAATGATGAGGACGTCGCATGCATGGCCATCTCACTCTCCAAACTATCATACCATACTTTCTTGAAAACAGATTTAGCATGCATCTATCTTTTTACAAAATCCCTTTCTTTTTATCATCCCTTTACTTTTTCTGAATTTTATTAACTTTATTTACATAAAATAGAGGGAGGGGATATTAAATGGTACTATTCAAACAAATTATAATTTGAGTTGATATTTTGCAATACTTGTTTCGCTTTTGTGTGCGCGTGTTTGTGTTTTTTGTACTAATTTTATTCTTTATAATTTTTTTCTTACCCTGTATTTTTCTTGACCTTTGTGTCTTTTACATATTGTGTATTCTTAAACTTTACAATTCCTGTTTCAGCAAGTTATATTAAAATATGCCTTCTTTAGAAAAAAAAATGTTTAATAAAGATGAAGTGCTTGGGTGGTTCACAATTTGCCGCTCAAAACTCTTTGAGTGAGTGTTTATTAACGTCACACTATAAAGCCACACTTCGTCATTTTGAACCTCAATCAAATAATGAGGATAACGCCTTTCCTGTGCCACACATCCAGTATATTGGTTAATGACACTGACTGCGGTGCCGTAGGGCCTGTGGGTTCGAATCGCGGAGAAGGCATGGATGTTTGTAAATGTAGAGTGCCTTCGCTGCGAGGGGGTACTATAAATAGCCGTTGAGCCACAAGTCCTCTCGTAAGGTTGGTGGAAGGGGATGAGAGGCCTCTGACCACCCGTAGGATGTTCTCCCTCAAAATTGGGATGGAACAGTGCAAAATCGTACTGTCATCTGCATGGTGCTCACAGCTAAGACTAACGATAGGCGTAAAAATTTAGCCCTCAGCCTCGATGAATTTCGTGGACCTTGATCAAATATTACTGTCGATCAGGTGGCATAAGCAACAACAACACACCTTTCCCAATGGTCACGCCACACGTATGGGAAAACATTGAGCCTTCACAACCTTAACGTGCATCAGCACCTCGACAAGGCGGGTCTTCAGTGGCACTAAGACTCAAACCCACGACTCGACAACGCTGGTCATATGTTCACGACCATGATGACACATTTACAGTGGAACCTTCTGTTCGATGCACAGAATTCTCATAAACTCTAATCTGATAAATTACAATGCATTTTATAGGCAGAGGAATACTGTATTAACTTTGACCATTAGTAAAACACTTACTTCATATTAAAATACAAAGAATTGTGGACAGGGGAATGAATGAGTATAGGTATTATTAAGGTACAATTAAAATTTATAAATTTTCATTTTCCCAACATGAGCACAATTTTCCAGTGGCGTAACTGAGAATATTAGCCCCCTCCCCCTGCAAAGTCTGGTTTTGGGCTCCAAGTCGAATCTTGCAAGGGATTGCAAAGTCATAAGATAAAACTGATGTTGGGACCCATAGAATCCCTCCCCCTCTCCCTGTGATGCAAGGATGGTGGGTGTACGTTACGCTACTGCAATTCAGAAAAAAAAAGTTCGACTGTATTCATTATTTGGTACACGAGGGAAATGTTTGAATTAACTCCTTCAAAACATTCGATTGTGATTGCGCATCATTTTTAAATGCTCTTTTAATGTAGAAATATAACGATTGAATTTCCTTTTTTTTAGATATATATCTTTCGCTTTACTCTGATTTATAATGAACGGATCCCAATATCAGAAGTGGCCGCGGTAGCCGAGTGGTATAGGTATCGGATCGTGGCATACCTTGTCACGAGTTCGAGCCCAGTACCACTAAAGACCCGCCGTGTAGGACAGCGATGCACGTTAAAACTGTCGAGAGCTGAAACGTCCTCCCGTTGGTGTGGTGTGGAAGTTAGGAGAGGGGGTTGCCAGCTCAGGTGTCGTCCACGTCACTTGACCATGGTTCAAAATTACGTGGTCCGTCGCCAAAAGCCCTAGTGCAGCTGAACAGTGCGACGTTAATATTCAATCAACCCAATATCAGATTGGTTGATCTATGCATATATTAAAAACTAATAAATGAAAATTAATCACTGTGGAAAAAATATCAACTACCCAGATATGTTGCCTAAAGGGTCCTTTTGAAATCCTTGAGAAAAAAATTCAGTCACCACAAACAGGTGGACATCTCAGCCATTTATATTTTTAAAAATATATTCAAGGATTCAAATTAATAAGCGAATTTTTTTAATCTTCCACAGCTGATAATAATTATCGGATTTAAGTTCTCCTTGGGGCGTGTCTTTTTGAGCCCACGGAGAAACTGTACGGAAGCAGTTACAAAAAATTTAAATAGCTAACAAAAGAGTGGAAGAATTTGTGAGAACAAACTAAAGTCAAGGTGAGACATAAGCATTAAATCAAATCGGAAAAGGGGATAAAAAAAACTATAATAAATTACTTAAGATAACATCTTGCATTTCTGCTGGCTGTAAAATTTGTTAATTCTGAATAAGAAATATACAAAATTGTAACGTGTATCTTAATAGAGGCGAGGAGAAAACTGATAGAAATTAAAAAGCCTTGTTCTTTTAAATTATGGATCTCTCTCGTATTTACACATCAAATTAATTTTATTGTAAAACTTCTGTTGTTGTTGTATTGTGTTGAGGCTAATGCCACTTGTCTGACGTAGTCAGATCAAGGCCCACGAAATTCATCGTGGAAAGGGGCTAGAAGTACGCCTATCGTTGGCCTTGAGCACCATACAGGTGATAGTACGAATTAGCTCGGCGAAATTCCCCGAAGGGACGATAGATGGCGACACCACCTATCTCCACCTCCTCAATTTAAACATGGAACTGAAGGGGAGGGAAATGTTCTTTTACAGTCTCCTGCACTCGTGATTCAGCCCACAAGAATTTCGGACCCACTGATTTAACGAGCACGTACTCCGTGTGTACTCGGAGGGTATTTGGTGGCATTGGGCATCAAACCCAGGCCTTCTGGTCTGGAGTCCGATGCTCTAAACTCTAGGCTACCCACGACCCGTAAAATTTCCAAGAATTATCAGAACAGTCTGTAGAAAAAAAATAACATCGTCTCCATTGAAGAAATGTTAATTAGCTCCCCCAATTGATTCAAGAATTATCGTGTATTTTCATTGCTATATTTCATTTTTTAACAATTAGTGTTAATTAATAAGAAAGTACATCAGATGGAAATAAATAAATTGAGATAGCAAGCACAAATTTCCAAGAATCAGAACATATCTAATGAATGAGTGAGTGTTTATTAGAGTCGCACTGTGAGTGAGTGAATATTAACGTCGCACTGTTCAGCTACACGAGGGCTTTTGGCGACGGACCACGTAATTTTGAACCATGGTCAAGTGACGTGGACGACACCTGAGCTGGCACCCCCCTCTCCTAACTACCACACCACACCAACGGGAGGACGTTTCAGCTCTCGACAGATTTAACGTGCATCGCTGCCCTACACGGCGGGTCTTTAGTGGTACTGGGCTCGAACTCATGACATGCCTGCCATGGTCCGATACCTTAACCACTGGGCTACCGCAGCCCTAGAGTCGCACTGTAAGGCAATGCGGGGGCTACTGGCAACGGGATTTGACATTTTGGACGACGGTCATATGACGAGGACGACATCTAAAATGTCACTTCCCTCTCCTTTCCACACACCAACGAGAGGACGTTTGAGCCTCAACATATGTATTTAATGTGTATCTGCCTCCTCTGCACGGTGGGTCTTCAGCGGTACTAGGCTTGAACTCGTGACACGTCGGCCACGAATCCATTACCTTGACAATAAGACTACTACATGGCCCTATTATTACAGTTTGAATTGTATAGATTAGTTTTATACTTTTTGTGTTAAGAATAAGCCCAGATAATCGTTCTGGCCTTTTATTTCACTATATTACTCTTGAATATTTAGTTAACACTCACATTTCTTTCTCGTAATTTATATATATATAATGACAGTATATTAAATCCCTTGAGAATGGATTCTTGCAAGGGAAATGATTCGAAAAAAACAGCAGAGGAGGGAAACAATCGTGCTCTGGTCCCCAAATAAAGGATTTCAAAGGGACCAAAATGATTTTTTCAAAAAATGGGATGAAGTGCCGAGAACTTAATGCATGGGTAGGGTGGAGAAAGAAAAGGACAGTTCTTCCGGCCGGAAGACATTAGTATTCTTCTGTTTGTGATTTGCCTCCCTCTTCCGAAGGGTGCTTTCTCGAGTGTTCCACCCCCGCGAATAGAGTAAACAGTAACCAATTACCCGACTCGAGAGTTTGGAAAACAGATGAGTCTTACCTTGCGCTCTCTAAGAATGACTGATGTAAGCAGACATTTTCTAACTGCTGCTTGATAAATAAGCAGGGGCATTCTTATAAGAAATTCTGTTTTTTTTTTAATTAAAAATTCGAGATTATAATTGGATAATAAGACAATTAAAGTATACTCATCCTAGCTATTTATGCTTATAAACAATTTGTAATTATTTAAGATATATATATATTTTTTTAAAAAGTAACTAATGAAAATTTTGTTCGGTATGTTTCCGATGGTTTGAACAATTTCTTTGTGTCCGACTTTATAAATACTGAATTAATTAAAATATCGAGAAAAGATTTTAAAATGGCGAATGTTTAACTATTGTCTTAGCTGTTCATTTGCAAATTTATTGCTCGAGTGAAAAAAGTTTCAAGAGAGAGTATAGTTATAGTTGAAATACAAAAAAACTAACAATTTTTTTTCTTGGCAGTAAATAGTAATCTCTCTCTAATATGTTGCCTTATAATAGGATATCCCCAATTTTGTTATTATAGCCATTCTATTTTTTACTAGCATAGCTAAAAAGGCCATGTGATCAGTCCTCGTGTAGCTTCCATTACGTCAATTTCATTCAATCTAATACATCGTTGTTGTGCAAAAAGTATAACTTGTCACATGACAATTTTTATTTGACAATATTCTGTCTGAGGCACATAGCCTTATTTTAATGACAACAATTCATTAGTCTACATGGCAGTCTTTTTATCCCCTTCAGGACCAGCGGAAGGAGAAAGAAGCGCTTCCCCAGCCCCGTACGTTCGGAGAGGATACGCACGGAAGGGGCGGGCGAATTTCCCTGCTAAGCCTATATATATATATATATAATTTCCTTTCAAAATTCATATAAAGTTTTAAAAATGCAAACAAATACGCTAAAACTTATAAGTTACTATCATTGACAATATTTAAACATGGAGTACAAAAATTTTCGCTATATTTAAAATTGCGGAGTTTTGCGAATTTTAAAGAAAATGTTTTCATTTTAATAAAAAAAGAAAATTGCATACACTTTAAAAAAAAAATTGACAAAAGTCCCATATACATTTGCATACAAATATAGAAAATATTAGAAAACTAAACCGACTTATTCAAAATATAAACATAAATCCATAGAGCAATAGATCACGAAATTTTAAATGTCCTATTTTTTTCTAAAAATCTAAACATGTGCAGTTGTTTATATTCATAAATATCTCGTATCTAATTAAAAAAAAAAAAACACGCAGCCGAAAACACATTTTGAAGTTCAAAGTTTAATGAAACATTATTCGAAAAAAAACCCCAGTTTTTAACCACCATCTGGTGCTTGTAAATTTAATATAAAAACGTTCCTCTGATCAAACTGGTATGATCATGGTCCTACGAGCAGAGAAAGCTCAATCACATACATGGTACCATGAGCCGTGAACGGAAAAACACGGGATCACATATATGCAGTAGCGCACACAGGAATTTTTCAAGGGGGGGGATCCGGGGTTGAAAGTTCACCATTCTTATATCATGCTATTTTTGATTTTGTCGATTTTCAGGAACAAAACACAGTAAAAAACTAATTATTGAATAAATAATTAGCATTAATTAATAAAACTAATCATTAATAACAAATATTTAATTAAATTTTACGCATTATATACTTAGAATTATAACCAATCGGAAAAAAATCAAGGGCTTTCGGGGGGGGGGGCCCCGGACCTTGTGTGCGTCACTGCATATATGTGATCATGGTCCTGAACGGGTTAAGCGAAAATTTGTGGTTTGTAAGCTAGTCAATAGTCGAAATGTTCAAAAAAGTGCACGTACAAAACATTGGTTTGACAATGACGATATTTGCAACATTCTAGTAATCTAAGTCTACTGTGTAGAGGGGCTGATGTATGATAAACTTGTTGGGGCTCAAAGCCCCCACCCCCTTCGTTGGTAAAGTAGGCTAGCTCGTGTGTTGCTCTCGTTATTTGAACTGTGGCTCAAAATTAGGAAGTTCAACCCCGATAGCCCTTATGATGCTGCATAAAGCAAGCTCAAATTAGTAATTTTGTCATTTGGTAATTTCCATTATCGTGATTATCTCACGGTGGAATAATCTCTTCACACAACACACAAGAACTCTTTTTTTAAAATTAATAATAATTCAACAAAAATAGTCAAGTATTTAAAATACTTAGGCCTTTATTGACAGACTGAGGGTTTTATTATCAAATCTCTCATGGTCTTCTATATTGCTCATACTAAAATATATGTGCATATATTTTTATAATATATTTTTTTAAAGAATTATGTTTTCCAAATATGTGTAATCCCCAATATAATATTCTTAATTTCTAGTATTTATATAACACAGTTATTCCACCAGTATTAATTTATGGTGGTCTCTCTGGAGGATAAAATTCTGTAATATAAATTTCTGTTATTATTATACAACATAGAATATGTAAAATAAATATTCGACAAATAAAAAAGCCATTTGCAAAACACCTTGTTATCATTCACATCTGGTTTAACGCTATGCTAGTTTTTTACAAGAAGGAAAAAAAAAATAATCCATGAATTTCATTTTACCATAATGAGAAGGTAAGAATACAAATTCCGCCAGATTTTAATTTTATGTTGAGCATAAAGTCGAATCGTATTTCATTTACACAATCGTGTCTAGTAAACGCTGTCTCATTACAACGTGATAAGTAAAAATTATTTCACTTGTTTAAGGCTAGGTATAAAATGTCATAATAAAAAAAATTTAGACCGTATATTCAAAAAGAAAATACAATTTGAAATATATTAAACGAGTCCTGATATGAACAGATTAAAAGGTTGTAATTATAAACAAGTTTAATTTTTTATAAACTTGCGAGATGCTTTTCAAATTAAAAACAGAAATTAAAATTGCACTGCTAATAATGCATCACGCAATTTCCATTATTATCTAGAAATCCTTTCGATTAGTCGTTATCTAAAATACCGAGATGGAATAGATTGTAGAATGCTCGAAAAAAGATTTTAATAAAAGAAGCAAATTCTTTTCGTTCTTTTCGAATGTTTTTCATTTGATTTTCATGTTTTCTAGAAAGTTAAATATATTTTCTTTGAGAAGTTACATATGTGCCAAAAATTATTAAATATTAACTATAGATTTATTTTACAGACGTTACATACAAATGAACGATTTTGCCATCAATACACGAGCTCTCCAAATTTTTCAATAATACTATCAAAACCACTTAGAACAGAGGATGCGTCTAAATCTTTGGCTGTAATAGAATGATGAGACAGTCAATCCGGGGAGTCAGCAATGCAGTCACACTCTCAAACAGTCACCATTTTTCAAAAATCTAAAGCGTGCGGCAACAACGTTTCTTGGGGCATCAGGAACATAAGTGTTGTCCCTTTTTAAGATCTCCCAGCACGTGCCCACTGCTTCCGATTTTGAAAAAATCATATTCGTCGAAAGACTTGAGGAATGAAAAGATAATTCCACCGTGTATCTCTTAGAAAGTAAGTCCCTGTTCTCGTTTCCCTCGATTCCACACTGTTCCTACTGAAAGGAAACTTTACGAGCAAGATCTTTCAAGAGCAGTCCAAAAAGTTACAGAAATTCGCAGTGGGAATTTTGTGCAAGGGCCTCAAAGGCTAATTTTGAATCAGAAAGAATGACAGCTCTATTAAAAGCACACTTTCTTAAATGAAAATTGTTGATTCGCTACTGCGATAGTCCAAATTTCGCCGTCGAAGGCTGTAGTGAAAGAGCTCTTGCAATAGATGCCGGCTCTGGCATGAATGAGCTCTATTTAACATGGAGTCATCCCTACATAAAGTAAAGTAACTTTGCCTCGCCTGCAGTCTTTCTTCGATAATGTTTAATAAAATATGAGACTTAGATAAAGCAGATAGATTTGTCATGTTGTGACGTCTCTCGCGTCTTTCTGATTAACATGACTCCTATGTTCTTTGACGGCCACGATTAATGGCAAAACCTTTCCAACCCAATACCAAGAAGAGAAACGGATCGAATATGTAAATGAGATATACTATAAAAGGATAACGTGGCAAACCTAAAGATAGCAGAGCATAGCGTAGCAGGCTCAGAGGTTGTAGTGTGGAATCATTCTGATCAATAGCGTGACAAAGCTTAGTGTGAAATCTTGCGGATCCAGAATTAGCTGCATTGCGGATCAAGAATCTTCAAATATAAAGTTATAGATTATATTCTCTAGGTCAAGGGACCAGAAACTGGAAAAGGTAATATTAGATATAAGTAATTAGATAACAGGATTATTTAGGATAATTGAGATAGAGGATCTAATTGCGTGATCTGACTTAAATACGTGATTTACTTTGGGCTTGACTCTCACTCTAATTAATAATTGTCAAATTAGAATTTAAGTATTATAAGTTACTCTTAATAAAAGTTGTATTAAGAATTATGTCTCATCATTTTGATAATCCCACACCTCTAGCTTACGCGGATCCGGTAAGACATGGTCATCACAGGATGGCTATGTCACAATGTAATATACTCTTAATAGAAATTTCTTGAAGTATTTGAATTTTGCTGCTACTGAAACCCCGCCTTGCCGAAGGGTTGATGCAGTTTTTTTGTTGTTGTTGTTGAGGCCCAATGTTTTCACGTTGCCGTGGTGAGGAAGCTTGAAGAATGGGATGCAGTTTAGATGTTGTCCTCGTGGTTTTGAATAGCCTTCATGTAGCTTCAAAGTGTGGCATTAATAAACAATAATAAACAACTGACATTTTTCTTTCTATAATAGAGGCTAATGCACTTTAAACTCGGTGGGGGTGGGCTTGGAAGTTGAGGTATATTGTTTTTGTCCAAATAGCTTATGATTAAAAGTGGTAACATTTATCCCTCATAGTCTCCTCTAGCCGTCTATTAACAACCTTTTTTTCTAACAGTCTGTAACAAAGGTGGCTGATCTTTTAGGAAGAGTACCAGTATCTGATAAAAAAATAATTATGCGTGCCACTTCAAACTTTTACAACAAAAAACTGTTCTGGCAATGGCATCTATATTAGTTTTTGGGACCAGGAAATTAAAATCCAGAGAAAAAATCCGGACTCTTGCTCGGTATTTCATTCCGAGCTTGTTGCAATTCTTGAGGGACTGAGCTCCATTGAGTCGCTTTCACAGCTATACGATATCTGGATTTTTTCGGTTAGTAGAAGAGCATCCAGCACTTGGCATCATGTGTGAGGGATCGCACAAGTGCAAACATCCTCAAGATACTTAAACGACTTTCTCGTCAGATCTACTTCCCGTCCCATGTCAACATTGCTGGGAACGAAATTGCGGACAGCTTAGCCAGGGCTGGTGCTGGCGAAACTACAACGCCGGCCGCTCCTCTTACTTATTTGGAAATTTTTTCAAAGTATCGAGCAAAGAGTAAGGCCATTTGGATGATTCCAACGGTGCACCCATGGTATCAGAGGAAAAGCCCTGGTGGCTCCTTGGTTCGGGGCAGCCGTAGACGAGATCAATGGTCATCTGATGTCATTGACTTTTGTCGATGGCATTAAACACTTCGAAATTTGCACTGTGTTCTTCTGCTCAGGCCTCCTCTGGCCACATTTTACCTTGTTTGGGACTTATCAGGCTGGACTTGTGGTTCAAGCTCCCTTATTGGTTTTGGACTTCTTCAGAGTGAATGGACTCGTGGACCTGATCTAGCTCTGCTGACTTCGGGGATGAGAAACAACAACAACAAAAAGATATGGGAAAGATGAAAAAATTTTACTTGTAGGATTATTATGGGACTTTTACGAAAACAGAACAATTTTTATACAAGTCTAAGAAGTGGGAATTCAAAAATGTAATAAATAAGACAAAAGTACAAACTCAGGTTTTATTGTCTAAAAACTTTTTACAAGTCAAATTAGTTCGGTTAGGAATGAGTAACTTGAAATACACACATCGAGAAATCTAAATAATTACTAAACAGTCAGTACTGCTTAATGTGGCTTTATAATATATATATATATATATATATATATATATATATATATATATATATAGGTCAATTCTCTACTAACAAGAGATCACATCCAAACAATAACACTTGACAAACACATAGACAGCAGGAAAATCACACAATGAAGGACAAAAGAGTAATCGAGGTAATAAATATAAAATGGATGCTGCAGTGCTATGAACATTACTGACTTAGGACAGTTATTATATAAAAATTAAATTATATAAAAGTGGGGTTGAACATGTTTTTTGGCCCGCCAACCTTCCCCCTTTTTTTGTAAATAACACTGAGCAAAAACCAATAGGAAATAATGGATAGAAATATCTAAATCCATTACAAGATAGAGGTAACTTACCTAAAAATTGCACTTACAAATGCAAAGCCCGCGCTAAATCTGAGTGGAAACATTCAATTTGTTGCCAGATTCTATACCCTAATACAGATTTAAATCAAAAGAGTGGCTGAAATGTAGCACTTAACAAAAGATTAAAAATGGAAATAAAAATTAATAATAGTTGCATATTATAGCATAACTATAATAACACCAGAGTAAATATGAATAAAATAATAGTAAGTAATTTCTAATCTAATATTAGACTATGGAGATAACTATAACAAAATATTTGTTTATAGTAATAAGCTATTATCAATCTCATAATTTTAATCCTAACTATTTTGAATAGCTTTATTTATATAACTATTAATAAAATAAATTGGGTTTTTCTGATTTAGTAAAATGTGTATAGTTATTTATAATGTCTGATTTTTTTGACACAAGAAATTTATTACGTTGTATATAATTAATAACAATATTTCTGAATATAGAAACATGTACATTACTCTCCCAATGAGGAACTTTATAATATTGAAATTAAATTCTTCTCTTTTATCATAAATATTAGAAACTATTACATTTTCATATAATTTGACATGTATGTCAAGAAAATTTGCTTCATTGTTGTTATTATTTGTCTGTATTAAATTAAGATATTGTGGATAAAAATTAATGTTAGGTATATATATATATATATATTTACCAAGTCATTTATATTAGGATTAGTTCTTGAAGATGCTTACAAAATTAGATTGTTTTAGGTGTATATCAGTTAATTTTGAGTGATATATTGATTTTATATATATTATGTTCATTATAGAAAATTTGTTCACAAACATATGTTGATCCAAACACTTATAACAATATCTTACTGCCAAATCATGTAAATTTGGAAACACATTGTTTGTTGGTACAAATTTTCAAAATTTAGTTTAATCCGGATCACTTAAAGTTGAAATAAGCTCCTCACGTTTGCATTTCAATGTAGTATGATACAGTATGTCAATAATTTCGATTTGGATATCAAGTACGTAACAATTAACATCTTACAGAGAAACTAAAAACTGATTTGTGAAAAGATGAGTATTTTTTTTTTATCATCTTCAAAATCATCAAACGTATACTGAATTAATCCTGCAAAATAGATATTAAATTTTTAAATATACCATAGCTTGGAGCAGTATTAACTTTCATAAATAGTTCCTGCATTAACATAAAATGTGTTAATCTTTTTATCCAAAATCGAGGCACACACACACAAAAAAGCAAAAATTTATTCACACTATAAGATATAAGACCAACTAGGGTAAAAATCAATATTTTCCGTGTATATAATCTTAAATTTAAATCATTTAGATGTCCCATAATATCGATAGGGAAAGTTAAGCCCCAAAGCCGATCTTCATTTTTGAATAGCAAGCACTCACATAGGGCAGTTCATTATTTTCTTCCAGATAATTTGAAGCACACTCACTAAAATACCTTTGGAAAACCGGCGCACGCAACAGAGTGTTCTCTACATGATAATTTGCTATTATAATTCAATTAAGTGTATTTAAAATAAATTTTGAGGGTTTTATTTATTTATTTATTTTGTCTGATATAACAACATTTCAATAAAATTGTAAAAAATGCTTTTTTTATATTGTTATATTTTCAATTTTTCTATAAATCTTCATGTGCCACTGTTACAACTTCGCCGTGTCACACTGCGGCACGCGTACTACTGGTTGGCCAACCCTGGCCTAAAAAGACAGCAACTTAAGCCAAACAAATAACTTTTTTCAGAATGAAGAGTAAATTCCTAAGCTATAACGTACGAGGGTGGTTCCCGACCCAACAAAGAAAACACAAAAATTTTAGAGAAAAATATACTTATTTTTCAACATAATCTCCTTTCACCTTTATACACAAGCTACCCAGCGATGCTCAATAAGTTCCACACTCTTTTTATTATAAGAACTGTTTTGTTCCTCGAAGTAGGCATTAACTGTCGATATCACTTCTTCATCGTTGGACCACGGAGTCATTTTTTCAAGTTTGGGAATAGAAAATAATCCGAGGGGATTAAATCTAATGAATAGGGTGCATGAGGTAGCAATTCCAACTTTAAAAAAATCACTAATTTTGGACATTGCAATAGCCGATTTGTGAGCAGGTGTGATAAAACACTTCCTTCTTAGCCAAATACGGTCGTTTTTGTTTGATTTCTTCATTCAAATGTTGCAATAAATACTCGCCATTGATACTCGCCATTTTCCTTTTTCAAGATAGTCACTGAGAAAATTATCCTACGCGCATTCCTAAAAACCCATGCCAGCAGATGGAACGGTCTTCGCCTTCGTTGGAGCCAGCTCTCCCTTTTCAGTCAATTGTTTTGATTGTTTTTTGTCTCAGGTGTGAAGTGTTGGACCCATGTTTCATCCATGATTATGAAACGGCGCAAAAATTCTGCTTTGTTGCTGTGAAACTTCGCTAAATACACAATTGAAACATCTTCACGACACTGTTTCTGCTCGAGTGTGAGGGAACGTAATATTGATCTTGCGCACACACAGTTTTCTCATGTCCAAATTTTCAGATAATATGCGATGTGCTGCATTTTTTGAAATGCCTACTATGTCTGCTAGCACACGCACTATCAGTTGACGATCATCCAGTACCGCTTTATGGATTTTTTTTCACCATTTCTGGAGTCGTTACTTCATTTGGTTGACCACTGCGATGTTCGTCTTGTCAGCTCGTGCGACCTTGTTTAAACTCTGCTACCCGATATTTTACTCTTATAAACGAAGGGGCAGACTCACCCACAGTAGAATCTAGTTCAGCTTTTATATTAGTTGGGTGGAGGCCTTTCAAATAAAAGTATTGTATCACATAACGATAACCAATTTCTCCATTTTCACAAATTGACTGAAAGCGTTCACTATATTGATGGTTGCCAAACAAATATTAAACAACTTGGCGTCTTCAAACTTGAAACATATGATTTGTAGAAAGCGTACTTTCTAATACAGTGATATTTTAAAAACAACTACCGACATCTCTCGGTCAGGTTGGGTACTTCTTGGACCCCTCTCGTATAGCACTTTCCTGAAATTCAGAAATACATTTCTAAAAACCTTACTTCTTTATGTATAAAGTTAAAAAAAGAGGAAAGGTATGCAGAACGTATTGCATGAAAGAAAAAAAGGCCATGTACTTTTTTCAAATAGAAATGCAAATAGAAATTATAATGAAATCAAAATATGGTGATGTTCTCTTTTTATCCAAAAAAGTTCCAGGTCCTGAGGTTACATACACTGCTGTGGCCACCGTAAATGCAACACCAAGAAAGACAAGAGATAGCACAACAAAATTTATTTTGTAGATAACATGCTGGCCAAGTATCAAATGATAAAATTTATAGACTTCTGTGAAGTGTGGCTCCTGCCAGAATCAGTAGCCAGAGTAGCCGAAATTGTTGGAGATCACGGCTGCCATACGCCTCGGCATTGATTCAGAGACTTTGGATGTGTTCTTGGGGTACAGCAGACCAAGCAGCTTCCACACGTTACCAAAGTTGATCTGGTGTGGCAGCCGGGGGTGTAATCTGGGTCAATCGTTGAGCAACCATGGACCACATGTTTTCTGTCAGTGAAAGATCCAGAGAGCGAGCCGGCCAGGGAAGCAATTTAATCTGGTGATTGACAAAGAACCTTTGGACAATGCGTGCCACGTGTGGTCGCGCATAATCCTGTTGAAATATGGATGTGGCCAAGCCTTGAAGGTAAGGAAGGACAACTGGCTCCAACACCTCGGAGATGTAGCGCTGGCTGTTTAAAGTACCGGCAATGCGTACTAGAGGTGTGCGAGAGTGATATCCAATACCGCCCCTTACCATAATACCCGGTGCAAGACCAGTGAGGCGGTGCATAACGCAGCTGCTCAGCATCCTCTCTCCACGGTGTCTCCAGACTCGAATCCGACCATCGTGGTGTTGCAGACAGATGCGTGATTCGTCAGTAAAGACAACTTCATTCCATTCTGCCACCCACATTCTTCTTTCATCGCACCATTGGCGGCGGAGACGTCTGTGGTTCTGCGTCAAGGGTAGACCAAGCAATGGACGTCTTGCGGACAGACCACTCTGCCGTAAACGGCGTCGAATGGTACGCTCAGACACTGAATGATACGTTACAGACTCAATGTGCTGTGCTATGTTTCGTGATGTGAATGAGCGATCCGTCACTGCCATGCGCACAATTTGCCTGTCCTCACGTGAAGTGATACACTGTGGTGGATGCGATTGACCACGTCGGTCCGTCGTACCCTCCTGCATCCAACGGTCACATATCCACATTACAGTTGCTTGGTTTCGTCCAACACGACTACGGATTTCCCTGAAAGATAATCCACAATCTCGGTAGGCCACTATTCTTCCTTTGTCGAACTCGAATACTTGATCAAAAACTGATCGCTGTTTTCTACGAGACATAACTGATCGTTTTTTGAAAAAACCACAAGAAAAATACAATTGCCGAACTTGAAATCGTCGAAATCTCCAAGCCTTAAATAACGTTTTGAGGTGGCGCCACAGGCGCGCGTGATGTGTGTCTTCGCTGAAATTCTAATCATTTGCATATCTCACCTCCGCTAATGCATGTTGTAAATTTCATGTTATTTGCATGCTTCCTTCAGGGTGTTGCATTTACGGTGGCCAGCAGTGTATATCCCAATATTTAATACGTCATAGCCAAAGACCGCTTTGAGAGAAAAAACACCTCCATATAATTTTGACATTAAAACAAACAAAAAATATCTTAAACGAGAATTAAAATTTTAGAAAGAATTCTATTTACAGAAGAACACACGCAGGGCTTGAAAAGGGTTAGTTATAATTTCGAAGGAACAATAGAGAAAAATGGCGATTTCGAAACTCTTTTCAGATTCTGAAAAATGTAACTTTATTTGCAAATACTTTTGATTTTTGAATTCATATAAATTAAAATATTGCATCTGCTAATAATTCAAAAAAATAATAATAATAATAATAATGACCAATTTTTGGAGAGTTTTAATTTTGTTTCTATGAAAAGGCTCAATAGAAATTTTTCTTTTCAACAATACATTTTGAAAAGGAATTTCATTACTGGTGAAGTCTAGCGGGAAAATGATGGAACAAACCCGTTTTTTCTACTTTCTGCATTAGATTAGTTTTCATAGAATAGCCAGAAATGATTAAATGGAAAAGTAAAAGATAGAAACTGTTGAGTTTTCGAAAAGTAATTTATATATACAGATAAACTAATCGGATTAAAATAATGGGGAAATTGAAGAGTAACGATGAAAAGAAACAAAATATCTGAAAGTAAATCTGAAATACTCAGTAAAATAAGTGACTTTTTACGTGCCGTAATGTGTTTGCTTCTATTTACATTAAAAAATTTCAAACATCATCAACAGATCTCAAACATAAATTCGATGCCAGAAGTGCACATCAAAATCTAAACGACCGACAGAACTGTTACCGAGGCGAAAAGCATTAAGAATTAAATCACCCAATAGAAAAAACTCAGTCAAATTTTTACAGCTTAAGGACTACGTTAGGGGAACCGTGATTTTAAAAAAGCGCATAAATGGATAATTTTCATCATATTTAGTGTCACTTAGATTAGAATACATGTATAAAATTGAAGGATATTATGACAAAAAAAATTATTTAAATACAATATTTCGGCAAAAAATGAACTTAGACTAACCTTTTTTCAAAATGTACTCTTTTAGTGAAAAATGCTTCTATTATAATAATATTTTGCCTGTATATATCTCAGACCTCTGTACAGAGGCTCAACTATGATTTTTGAAAAATTCACATTATTTTCAGAGTTTCAACCGATTGAAATAATTATCGGAGTTTTTTTTTCTTAAAATTTCTCCCCTCAGTTGTCGTAAAGCATGGATAAACCCCCTTCTAAGTTATATATTTCAAAAATTCTAGTTGAGCCTCTGTACATAGGTCTGAGCTATATACAGGCAAAATATTATTATAATAGAAGCATTTTTCACAAAAGGAGAATATTTTGAAAATGGGTCTTTGTATGTTCAGTTTTTGTCAAAATATTGTACTTAAATAATTTTTTATTGTAATATTATTCTTAAAACAATTTTATACACATTTTCTAATCTATGCGACACTAAATATCATAAATATTATCCATTTATACGCTTTTGCAAAATCACGGTTCCGAACGTAGTCGGATACCTTAACTTTTCCGTAATCCGTATGATACGATGTACAAAAAGAAAGAATGAATGGTAAAAAATTATGATGGGTTACAAAAACTGTATTAGGTTTCGTGATATTCTCCTCTCCCTGTTAGACAATAACTGCCAAAGCAAAAGTGGAAACACATCGAATGAATAGCGAGATACAGTTTTGCTTTCTTTTTAATAAGGAATATACACACAACATCAAAAAGCTTTTGAATTCAGGTTCACACATCATTCAATGAACGCATAGAAACCCTTTTATTCTTCCCCTCTATTGATAACCATTCACCGAACGTTATTTTTTCTCGAGTGGATGAGTAAGTGAGTTCTAAGAATACTGTCTGCTTTTTAATTCTTTTTTAAAAATTTAAGAACTTCGCGAACCTGTTCCGTTTACGAAGAATCGTCTCTAAGGACAATACATTCCCTTGGGAAAAGTAACAAGGATAATCTATTCCCAGGGATATTGTGGCCCTTGAAATGCAATCATTAATGTTTTTAGTCGGTTTCCGTTTCTAATTGCTCTTCCCATGCATCAAATATTGAGGGATATTATATATTTAATACGATTTGGATGGCATGTGGATGGAATGTAGCTGCTCACAAACAAAAAGGCAGTCGCCACTTGCATAATTTTAACTGATTCTACTCAGTTATAGGTCTACTCTAAGCGTTGATTACAGCAGACGGTATGCAGCAGGCGTGAAGCGCGTAGATTAATTAATAATAGTTTTAAGAAACTCGCTTTTATAGTGAATCGAACCGAAAAGTAAAAAAATAATTCTTAATATAAGAATAAAATGACTAACGAGAAAATGAATGTCATTGTGGTAAAAGCGCGGGATGTTCGATATCAATTTTGTTATAATTTCTTGCTAGTTCTATTTCGAAATGCAGAGTTAAGAAATGTATTACAAAGCACCACCATGACATTAGTTTTCTCGTTAGTCATTTTATTCTTATATTAAGAATTATTTTTTACTTTTCAGTTTAGTTTACATTTTTTAGTTCAATCTACAATAAAACCGCGTTTTTTAGTTTTTTAAACTATCATTTATTCATTGATGTGAATTAATCTTTTTTGTTTATTGTAATTGTATTAACTATGAGCGTCTTCGCCTTAGGGTTATAACTTAACCTTTTAGTCGTGAAATCTGGAGATGGGATATGGAGCGGGTAGCCAAAAATCTGGAAATGAGAAATCGTTAATCCTGATAATCCTAATCAGAATAATCAAGCAAAATTATTAAATTATTGTATTGCCATCGGTCCTTGACAAATGTGCAAAATTTCGAATTCATCTGACCTTTGAAAGTAGGTGAAAATCGAATTCAAAGATTCCGTTGCATACAAGAGAACTAATAAAAGCGTGTTAAAAAAAAGGGGGGATTCCCGGACTTACGTTAAGGTATCCGACTACTTTCGAAAACTTTTTTTTTTTTTGAAAAAATATAAGTAGGGAGATTTTTTTGTGATTTTTAGATTTATGTAGTATATTTAAAGAAAAAAACCTAAAATTGAAAGCAGAAATTTTTTTATTATTATTAAAATGGGAAAAAAATGGTAAAAATGTAGAAAAAATCACACAAACTCTCTGCACAATAATTTTATGAGAAAATTCTCAATTTTTCTAAATTAAAAAAATTAAATTCTAAGCTAAAAATTTGAGATTTTAGCGAAGATTTTAATGAAAAATGTTCCAGCAAACTATGTTTTAAGTTAATAAAATAAGACCTTTAAATAAGAGAGACACAGAAAATTGGTTATTCTTAATAGCAGTATTTTTTAGTATAATTATATATAAAAATTATATTTTTTAATACATTTTAGGTACTTTTTTATGTCATGCAAACATGATTTTTTTATCGATATTTGTATGGATTACATTCTGTAATTAACACTTTGCGGTACTTGTTTTGACGCTATATCATGAAAATCGAATCTGGGTTTTTTTTTCTGTTAAGTGTGTCTGTTAATATAAAAACTTATCTAAATCTCTAAAAGAGAAACAAGAGAGGGAATATTTGCAGTTTCATAATACTGTACTAAGTATTATATATAAAAAATAAATTTCCATTATGGTTAATATAAGTAATGTTAATTACAAAGAAAAATGAATAACAGAAAACGGTAGACGTAATGTTGCTTAGTATTGCATTTTTTCATTAGGTTAAAAAATTGTAGTACTCTCGGAAAGGTGTATGATGGCAAGCTGCATTATTACACAAAAGTAAAGTTCGACAGACTGCGCAGTCAGCTTTTCTTATGGAAGGACGTCTGTGCTGCCATCTGTCTGCAGTACATAAGAAATTATTTCAAATGGATTTAAACACTAAACGCTGAAATAATTTTTTAGAAATGAAGTTTTTGTCATATGTTTAAAACACAAGACTAGAAACAAGTAAAAGCAGCATTAAAAAATTTATGCTTATTATGAATATATTTATATATATATTTGTAACCATAATTAAGAAGACATATAAAAATTAAAATATTTACGTACAAGCTTTTTAGTTGTTATATAAACGTTTATCCTCATCCCAGAAATTTGCCAAAATACTTAGTTTCCCATACTTAACCTGCAGTATTTTTATTTATGAGTGTCAATACTTTAAATTTATCTAACACATAATACATAAAACTCTCTTTTAAAAAATATATTTAAAAAAATGTATAAAGGAATTTAAAAAGAAAAGAACAGTGTAAAAACAATAAGTGGTTTTGTGCAATATATATATTAATAACCAAACTTAAAGATGTGTTTTTATTACAAAAGAAATCTCAAATACACATACGAACTAAAATAATCGTAAGATAACATTCAAAATGAAATGCAACATTGTAATTAAATTTCAGTGTAAGTATATATTAAGCAAAAGAATTACATATAGTAAGGTTCTAATTGGATTCAAAAATGTTAATTTAAATAACTATTTTTCCTTTAAGTACAAATTTTATTGTAAACTGCTAATTAGCTTCTTTTATTTATTTTTCAAAAGTTTTAATCGGATTCGATGAAAATACTTTAACATTCTAATAAGAATTTTCGATCGCAAATGTGTGAGTGTGTGTGTATTGCATAATATTCTTGGCAAATATATTTTGAAATAAAGTTAAGTTTACTCAGAACATTTAGCATCTCAGCACAATTATGTGAAACACACACAAAAAATTAATCATTACTTTAAAAAAAAATTTTTATTAATTATTACCAAACAAACTTTTAATTTTTATTTCGATTAAGAAAATTGTTTTATAAAAAGTTATGTTTGTATTTTAACGTTTTCTAGTATCAAATGTATTGGTTTGGTTAAGTTCAATTTGAATTTAAAAACCAGTTCAGTTAATTTATGTTGATTAAAATAGTCAACAAAGGCAATAACATTATTATTTTTTTATGTGAAATCATTACGTTATTACACGTGCTGCCATCTTGGATCTAAAATGAGAACTGTTCAGATCTAAAAAAAAATTAGAAGTCTTCGAAAGATAAAATTTTAAAAACATGCATGTATCCGTTTAAGAAAAATTTTAGAAAATGTTTGGAATAATCAGAAAAAGATAAGATTCATGAAACTTGGCCATAATTAATTTAAAGAGTAAAAATCGCAGTAGGAAGGGCAGTGGCGGCGCGAGACTTGAACTTGATGTGAGCAAGATACATTTCGCGAGGCCCTCTGGTGGCGTAAGAAGAGGGTTCATAAAAAAAAACAATTTTTATTCATAAAGAAAGAAACCAAACTTTTTACTCATATTTATTTGGCACATTAAACAATAATGAAAAAATAAAGAAAAAATTAAAGAAACAGAAATTTTCTACTTTTAGTTTTGTTGAAATCCTTAATGATTGGTTCGTAATTTATCTTAGATGCTACTTTTGCTACAATAGAGATAAAACTGACAAAGCTGAAAGTCTTCTCTGACCCATTGTATTTCTTACATAATTTTTCATCAGTTTTGATTTTGAACAACACCTCTCAGTAGAAGCGGTACTTACAGGTATTATTAACAAAATTCGAAAGACAATGTAAATATTTGGGGAAATTTCTGTAAAATCATTCCCTATGAGATATTGGAAGAGATGTTTCACGTCTGTAATGGTGTTGGGTAAATTTGGAATCATATTTTGTAATTCTTCAGATAATTTGTAAGGTTGAAAGTCACTGCTCTCAACTACTTGCAGAACTACGTAAATCTTGCCAGTTTTTCTGTATTTGCTCTTTTGGTCATAGAGAAAACAAAAATTTTCAAAATGTTCATTTAAAGACATAAATCTTGAATCCATATTTCTTATAACAGAATCAATCATGGTATTAAAAAAGTCTGTTTCATACTGGCTTTTGATAGACTCTGGGTTGATCACCGCCTTCATAATCAAACATTCTTTTCCTTTTGGCTACCCTTTTATTTTTAAAATCTTTTGGTAAATCATAATTGCTTTTCTCAATAAAATTACAAACATCAGACAAGCATTTTCCGAATCTAGTTTGTTGATACTCTTTGATAGCTACCAAATGTACGCAAATGTTCAAGAATAATGCATAAATTGACTTTTACAGATTGGCATAATTTACTTGTGGTATTGACACGCGTTAATAACTCATACCATACATGTAATGGTTCGATAAATTCCAAACTGAACATTTCATTTAAAAGGGAATCTCAATCACTGAGTGTGTCGGATTGTTCTGTTTGGTTTTTTAAATTTTTTATGCATTCAACAGCATCTTCAAATTGTAATAATGTGGCCTTCACCGCCTCGATTCTGCTTTCCCACATTGTGTCTGATAAAGGCTTAATAGTACGCTTTAATTTTTCTTTGAAAATTTTCCAGCTTTTACTAAAACTTGAAAATAGCAAAAAAAAAAAAAAAAAATCGGAATAAAACCAAAAAATGTTTTTGTTGCGACTGGCGAATTAGCTGCGTCTACCTATAACAGATTCCAGCTATGACAACCGCAAGGTGTGAAAAATTCCCTGGGATTCATATTTAATCGAGTTTTTTAACTCAAATATTTATGCCTACCATATTTGCACCATTGTCGTATTCTTGTCCACGATAGTTCTGAATATCAGCCATTTTTTTCTAGCTGTCCCAGTATTTCTACTCTTCTTTCCAGTATTCTAACTCTCCCAGCATTGCATTGATCAAATATTCTCCAGCCGTTTCAGTGACAGCAAGAAATACGATCAAGTTTTCTTCTCTATATTTCCTGTTGATGTACTACAATATCTTAAGATGACCGACATTTGTTAAATTTTACTACGTTCTCTAGTGCTGTCGAGTAAAAAAGTATAATATTTTGTGCCTCTTTTATCTTATCACTCACTTGGCTGGTATAACTGTGTTTGACATGATTGTGATCAATTCATTTTGAATATCGTAGCTTAGATAATGATGTGCAAGTTGTTTACTATTAATGTGTGTTCACGTAACGTAGTATCTCATAATTAGATATCACAATTTAAATCTTTATATGAAGTTTCCAGAATTCTTCGCCTGTTTTGAGAGACTCTCTGTGACCTCTAAACGCTAGATTTTGATAGGCTAAGAAACTTATGGTATCAATGAATCTCTCTAACAAATAGTACCAATGTTTTTGAGATTCACCTTCCATCTTCTCGGTCTTATGATTTACTCTCTTCTCTAAAGTTATTCATTGGAACATATGTTCTTTAGTATTCTCATATCTGCGTACAATACTTCTTAAGTGTTTCCAATCACAGCACCCTTTCTGTACCATTTCAGTGTTTGTCAACTGCCAAATAGTCTGCATGGGAAACAGAAAACTTAGTTTTTAGAACTTGAATAAACCAACCCCAGCGACGACGTTGTGAGTTTCACCATTATTTAAGTTTTCTTGAGGAATGAAAATTGGAAAAGTGTCTATAATCATCATCTTTAGGATAATATTCAACACTGTTATTTAACTGCTGTGTGGGACCGCTTTGAACTATATCATGACCGGTGAGCATCTGTCATGGGAAACGTACACAATCCCGGGTCAAAACTGAAAAATGCTTGTTTCACTTCGTCACTGGCATCTCTGTTCACAGGCGAAGAACTAATCTCAATCTCTTCTTCTTGATTGTTACTTATGTTACTCAACGTGAACACAGAAATCTCAGCGTCAGATTATGATTGGCAAGCTTTTGATCCTAATTCTATTTCCAATTTTCATCGTTCGGTATCAATAGTTGGTGCATCTGGGGTAACTTCCAAATTCAACGGAGACTCGGATACAGATAAATGTTATTGAGAAGTCGAAAAGGAACCGATTAATTTGATTCTGTACTGCCAGATTCAGTCTGGCCGAGAAATTTCATCTTATCTGAACTTTAAACCTGATTGGATACACTTCTTTCCGCTTTTCTTTTTCTTTTTACTGCACCAGGTTCCCATTTTCTCCCTTTATCTCTATCTCTCGTAGTGCCTAAGCCTGACATGACTGATAAATTATGAAAAATGCCTAATATTATATATATATATATATATATATATATATATATATATATATATA
>BMAV01002877.1:161329-180861 GCA_019973955.1 Trichonephila inaurata madagascariensis
TATATATATATACAATTATTTATTTTCACATCAAATACTTTTAAAATTTATAATATGATACAGAAACGTGATGCGAGACTGCATCTGCATTAAATAATTTAATTGGTTTTCTAATGATGGTGTAAAGGTCTGAAAGACTAGCCCACTCAAGGACGGAAGAACTAGCCTTTTGGTGAGAGGGCGCAACAGAAACGCTAAGTTCAGTTGGTGCCAAATGGCAACATGGAGTAGAAGAGAAAAAAGGCGGTACGAGAACTTCGTGAGAACGTCAGAATGAATAGTTTTAAGAATTTAAATGTTTCTTTAAAGTTTGATATGTGTATTGCAAACGTGTGAGAAAATAATAATTCAAGTTTGGGTAAACAGTCCCTAATTGAGAAAACAACCCTACCCTACGAGCATTGTTACCACCATGTTAAAATGAAAAATCCCAAGCTCTGACCGGGGACTCCCCGCGATAGCAGCTTAACTCCAGCGAATGTTGCTAGACTATATATGAACGGAAACGACAAAGTTGAGAAATTTTTAATAAAATAAAATGGAAAACACGAATTATTTATTCATATGCTTTCATGCATCGATAAAAAAAAAAGTTGATATATGAATTTTTCGATATCTTATGGCGAAAAACAGAGTTGAGAATTTTCTAATTTTTTAATTATAAGAAACCCTGTGGCGTGCACTTTTGGATTTTCCTTACTTTTCGTTTAATTATTTCGGCTTTGAGGAGCGAGGCCCTATGCACCGCGAGGCCGTGGGCAGTGGCCCACACTGCGCACGCCTTACCCCGCCTCTGAGGAAGGGAGGAAAGTCAATTTTTCCCGTCTGATGGAGTTACATATGGAATTATATATTTTTTAAAATGTATCATTTTTGCTCATTTTTTAAAAAAATATTTCTAATGCTTAATATATTTATAGTTAATAACACAAATGAATTAATTGCATGCATTCAGTTACTCTAATATATTTAAGCAATTTAATCATACTTATAATATTTGTTTCAACAATATAGTACAAATAATATTTGCTATGTTGCACACACTAATAGAAAAATATACTACTCTTTCTCTGGATATAAATTAAGTACTTGTGCTCGGATTAATTATACTATTTTGATGACATTATTCAGAACTTATAAAGTGTAACCCATAATTATAACATGCAATGTAAATAACTAGTAATTAATAATTACAACTTACTTTTTAAATTGCAACCTTATACATAAATTTGAATGCCTATATATTTATTTATTTGTAGCTTATACAAATCCACACCGTTGATCATATCGCTCTAAAATCTTGCACATAGCTTCGTTAATGTTTCAAAGATGTCGTAAGCAAATATCCATCAAAAATATCTTTCAAATTTATTTTTGGAGAATTTTTTTCCAAAACCTCCTCGTTAAAATAAGAGTTTGTGTGTGTAAGTGCGAAGTCCCCAAATGCCGCGTGATATGCAGCCAATAAGGGGAAATCGTTCTCGCTCCGGTTTAAAAAATGATTGCTGTTAATGCTCGATTTGACTACGTTTATATTTTTGTAAATATTAACCCCATTAACCAAAAATTCTTTTGGGCCCAAAATGCTTAAAAAAAAATTTAAAAAAAAAGGGACATTCTCTTACTATTATATGTAACTAAGCACAATGCTTAACAGAATGAAAAAACGGAATAATTTTAATTTTAATATTTTCAGTCTTGAGGTTTTCACATTATTTTTAATTTTGCAATTGTGTAAGATAAAAAGACTCTAAGTGTTTGCTTTTTTATGCCTGCTATGAAAAAACTTTTTAATATATCTTAAAAGAATTTCTCAAATACTTACAAAAAAATTTCATATTCGCACCTCTTTTTAATACGGTTGAGAGTGTTGTGTGTGTATGGATATGTGTAGATGCAAACACAATTTGAAGCATGGTATGATACTAAGTCTTACAATGGGGACAGAGATGATATCGATCCTTTTGGATTATCTTTCCATTTTCAATAGTGGCCGCGGTAGCCGAGTGGTATAGGTATCGGATCGTGGCATGCCTGGTCACGAGTACATCCTCCCGTTGGTGTGGTAGTTAGGAGAGGGGGTGCCAGCTCAGGTGTTGTCAACGTCACTTGACCATGGTTCAAAATGACGTGGTCCGTCACCAAAAAGCCCTCGTGTAGCAGAACAGTGAGACGTTAATATTCAATCAATCCATTTTCATTACCTCTCAAGCAACCAACTCTGCACATTGCTTTTCCAATCCTTGTTTTTTATCGAATATTTTCAAGGATATAAATTCCTGCCTTCAATGAAAAAATCCCCCCTTCACCATAAAGAAAATCCTGGATGAGAGATGTATTGTAGTTCCATGGACACACTGCATCTCTTGAAAACACTAGCAATAATATTCTTAATATAAGAATTAAAAATGCGTGCAAAGGAAGAAGAGAAAATATCAGTGCCCTTACAGCATACGGGTGAGATATATGGGCAAACCGGTTAAGGGGTTAAAAACATTCTTCATAATGGCATTAAATGTCGATCATTTATCCTACAGACTTGAGTGCTTCTCAAACTTTCAATATTTGCGACCCAATATTCAATTATAATTTTCATCGCGCGCCCCTTCCTTACAATAATAATGTATTGAATTCAGTAATACGATACTTTGACTCTAAGGTTACAATACGACTTTGTTCTCCTAAGTACCACCAGCGTATATAATCCTCTCGCTCACCCAAAACGTCAATTGCCCCGGACCAGTGGCGCACACAAGGGGGGGGGCCCGGGGGGGCCGGACCCCCAAAAGCCCTTGATTTTTTTCCGATTGGTTATAATTCGATGTATATAATACGTAAAATTTAATTAAATATTTGTGATTAATGATTAATTTTACTAATTAATGCTAATTATTTATTCAATAATTAGTTTTTTACTGTGTTTTGTTCCTGAAAATCGACAAAATCAAAAATAGAATGATACAAGAATGGTGAACTTTCAACCCCGGACCCCTCCCCCCTTGAAAAATTCCAGTGTGCGCTACTGCCCCGGACGTATATATATGTGTCTTTCCGAAGTACAATATTTTCTTAGAAGTATTATCCATAAAATTATTCTGAAGGCTTTAGAATACAATAAAAGGACCTTGACAGTGCGTTTGTGAAAGATATACTTATTTCAGAGGATTTGCTTGTTTATTCATTTTCCTTACACTCCTCCCCTTAATACATCACATTCACGTGCCTACGTGGAAAACGATGGCTGTCATTGGGGTGCGAATCGTGTAACTTTTTATCGGCAGTTAAGGTATCCGACTACGTTCGGAAACGTAATTTTGCAAAAGCGTATAAATGGATAATATTTATATTTAGTGTCACTTAGATAAGAAAATGTAAATAAAATTGTTTTAAGAATAGTATTACAATAAAAAATTATTTAATTACAATATTTTGACAAAAAATGAACATAGAATGTCCCATTTTCAAAATATTCTCCTTTTGTGAAAAATGCTTCTATTATGATAATATTTTGCCTGTATATAAGCTCAGACCTTTCTACAGAGGCTCAACTAGAATTTTTGAAATATATAACTTTGAAGTGGATTTCTCCATGTTTTACGGCAACAGAGGGGAGAAATTTTAAGAAAAAAACGCTGATAATTATATTTAAATTGGTGGTAACTCTAAAAATAATGTGAATTTTTCAAAAATCATAGTTGAGCCTCTGTACAGAGGTCTGAGCTATATACAGGCAAAATATTATTATAATAGAAGCATTTTTCACAAAAGGAGAACATTTTGAAAAAAGGTTATTCTAAGTTAATTTTTGCAGAAATATTGTATTTAAATAATTTCTTTTTGTCAAAATGTCTTTAAAACAATTTTATACATGTATTCTAAGCTAAGTGATACTAAATATCATGAAAAATATCCATTTATGCGCTTTTTTAAAATCACGGTTCCGAACGTATTCGGATACCTTAAGTGATTATTTAAAAACGTACAAATTATCAATACAAGTGTTAATTTTTGTATATAATTTTACATACGACAAGTCCATAAGGTCGCTGGTAATTATTAAACTTGTTCCTATAGTATTGTTAAATTAATTATGAAATGAATTCTACATTACTGATACATTTTTAAGTGTAAATCAGTGCAAATGTGTATTTCATTTTGTCAGAATGTATTTTGTTTATTTACGTTTAGTAAATTAATACTTTTTAAAAATAATCTTTTGTTTACGACTTTTCGATATGCGCGCTATATGCTCGCGATATGCTTTCGTAGAATTATCACACCTCCTAGGGGGGCGCGCCTCACAGTTTGAAAAACGTTGGTGTAAGTGCATAATTCTCCCGATAATTGAGTGTGTGTGCTTTTCCTTAAAGACTTGATACAACAAAGTCTACCATTTGTTCTTTAGGTGAGTTTTCATTCAATATTTAATACACAAATTTGAAATAAAGCGTTCAAAATTTATCTCACTGTGATTAAACTAATTTTCTATAATTTGAATGATCAGTCAATAGTAGAAATACGTTTTCTTAATGAGGCGCCTGAAGGTTTGAAATGACGTGAGAGTTGCTGGCGACAGACCACGCGACGCATTGAACCCCACTATCCACTTTACTCTCCCAACTTCAACAAGATGCCAATTTGAGACAGATTTCACTCGCATCAGAACGCCAGTCACGAGTTCGTGACCATCACCACTTGGCGGTCGTGGACTGATGATGAATTTAAGTTACATGGAATAAATATATTGGAATTAAAATGATTTGCAATTGTATTCTACAACACAATTTAAGTATATTTTGTGCAAATCATTGGAAGAGTGAGTGAATATTAACGTCGCACTGTTCAGCCACACGACGGCTTTTGGCGACGGACCACGTCATTTTTAAACCATGGTCAAGTGACGGGGGAGATATGCCCTTCAAAATCATAAATACTTAAAGCAAAAAACTAACGATTACATTCATTAAAAGCAAATAGAGCGAGCCACACCATAGGCACAGCAGAGAGCAGTTGTTCTTCGTACTCAAGTAAGATTATTAATATTCCTCTTTCAATAGATCCGTTTCATAGCAGAAAAATGTTAAATATTTTATTCCCAATGTAAAATTGTCCTTAACTTAATTATTCTTAAGTAAAAAAATGAAACATTTTAAAAAACAAGTTTCCAAATTTTCTGGATTTCGTATGATATTTCACAAACATTTTCCATATCCAAATGTGTGCTTAATTAATCACCTACTACAAGACATTGGCTTGATTTTTTCCTTGAAAGCTGCATTTTGAAGCTGCGCGTGGCATATTGGCGATGGATCTTGCCACTGGTAAACGGTAACGGTTATACATTTACGTGGAACCTTAGAGATAGCTCTATTATCCACTCATCATAATAAATTGAACAGAGAACAATTTGTTGAAGTTACATATAAAAATAAAAAGCAGTCCACATTAAATGCAGCGCAATAACGCTGGTGGAGGGGTGGGTGGAAACCACTCTCCCAGTTGATTTAGTTTCTGTCTCGCTTTCATAGGAAAACGAAGAGAAAATGACGTCACATCTCCATGACAGCAAAGTCCGTCTTTCAACCGTCTGCCGCATCTTGACGGAACGAGGAGAGAAGTGATATATTTTTTTAAAAACAAGGATTAAGAGAAAAATATTTTTAATTCCGTTACACGTTACCTCTAAAATAACTGCGTGCGGTTATTGAAAGGAAGTTTTAAATAACCACTTGGAAGAAAAAGTAAGAAAAGGTAGAGGAGTTTGAATTAAGATCATGAGGGGTGAAGTTGCCACACTAAACGCAATCAAAAACTTACATGGCGCGGGGGAGGGGAATAATTAGAGTGAGTGAAGTCTTGCAAAAGAAGACAACTAGTATAACAATAAAGCTCATATCTTTTTAATTCGTATCAAGACATTCTCATCCTTTTCAGAGCTGGGAAGTGTTGATACGAGTGATTAAGAACTGCTCTAGGTCTCTTAGAAGAGCTAGGAATAGAATTGTCGTAAGCCGGGATTTCCCTGATAGATTCATTTGAAATCTGTGGTAACCGGTTGAAGAAATTTTCTGATTGTTTTTTTGATGAAATCAAGAAGCGGCGGAACATTAAGATCTTTATGCAAGACTTCGTTCCTGACAAACCAAGGTGTGTTTGCTGCTCTACGCAGTTGAATGTTTTGAAAAGTGTGCAATCTTTTCAGGTGAGTAACTGCCGGCCCTGCCCAGATGGGAGAAGCGTACAACATGATGGGGCGAAGAATGGCTTTGTATAATAGAACCTTGTGCCTTAATGCGAGCTTGTGTGCTCTTGGGAGAAATCAAGTGATTTAGAGTGTTTCTCATTTCAGCCGCCTTTTGGTGGGTGGAACGGATGTGTTTAGCAAAGTTTAATTTAGTATCAAGTATTAAACCTAGGTACTTATATCTTTTGCCACTGTGAAACAATTTCAAATGACGAGGGAGACACCTGAGATGACAACCCACTCTCGAAACTTGCATGTTACATCCATTTGAGGCCTTTGAACCTTGACAGATTTAACGCGCATCACCCCTCTATACTGCAAGTGTCTAGTGTCTACAGCAGTGATACTCAACCTGCGGCCTTTTAAAGTGGCCCCGGTCATGGCCCATTGCTCTGAGAAATTTACTTATTTATGAACATTGTCTTAAATATTTGGAGAGAAATTCTTTATCAAAAAATCAAATATATCAATTTTGCTTTTTTCTGTCGGTGTCGTACGGGTACGAATTGATATTCTTTTTCTATTTGGAACGGTTATGGTTAGTGATAACAGACAACAGTGACGTGGAATCTGTGGAACTAATTTTTAACTATCTTTCATAACTTGCAAGCAAGAAATATTCGAAGAAAGTATAACGTTTCAAGACGATTGGGAGGTTGATTATTTTGTAGTGAAAGCAAACATGGACCAGTAATTGCTTGATTTGTCATGAAAGTGCTGTATTTAAAAAAATATCAATAAACACACAGGAATCACACACATTTAATGACACTTTTCTTCGAAGATCTCTTTCAAGAGGTGATAAATAGGCTTTCTTGAATAGTATTTTCAACAGCAACAACGTGTTTTGTCAGTGGTAATATCACAGCGGTAACAAAGACTTCCTATGAAGTCTGTTATATTATTGGTAATTACATGAAACCTTTACTGATGCAGAAATTGTGAAGAGGAGTGTTTCATAAACGCTTTTAGTTTAGTGTTGTGACAAAAACAAAATATAAAAAATAGTAATTAAAAAAAGCAAAACAGGAGTTACAATATTTTGATCAATTTTCCACATTTTAAATTTACAATGTTATCTTGGTCTTAAAGCATTTTTCTCTCCCCCCTCCCCCATTCATCCTCATGTTGCGGCCCGCGTGAAATAGCTGACATATATATGCGGCCCAGCTCAAAAAAATGTTGATTACCCCTGGTCTACAGGGTGAGTGAATATTAACGTCGCACTATTCAACTACATGATAGTGGCTACAGGACTCGAACCCACGACTCGACAACGCCGGCCACGAGTTTATGACCATGGCCTAGAGACAAAGTGGGCATCGGTAGCTTAGTGGTCAAGGTAACTGTCTAGTGGTGGCGTGCCATGAGTTCGAGGCTGGTACCGCTGAAAACCCACGGTACAAACAGCTCTTGCACATTGTCTCTTGGCCATGGTCGTAAACTCGTGCACTTATCGTAGAATGAAATCTATGTTCTAACCCAGGGCTTCTCAAACTGTGGGGCGTACCCCCTAAGGGGGCGCGATAACTCTACAACAAGAGGGGCGCGTGCATATTGAAAAATCGAAAACAAAAGATTATTTTTAAAAAAATTATTAATTTACTGAAAGTAAGCAAACAAAATACGTTCTGATATAATAAAAAATAAAATTAACATTTGCACTGATATAATACACTTATAAATGTATCAGTACTGCACAACGTATTTTATAATTAATTTAACAATATGATAAGTTAAAAACAAGTTTATTAATAACCAGTGACCCCATGGGCTTGTCATATATAAAATTATATGAAAAAATTAACGGTTATTCTGATAGTTTTTACTGTGTTTATAATTAATCCCTTAACTTCCGATTAAAAGTACGCAATTCGCTCCCCAATGCCACCACTTCCCACGTATGCGATGTATTGGGGGAAAGGGAAGAAACGAATAAATAAGGAAATCTTCTGAAACAGGTAAATCCTTTGCAAACACTGTCAAGGTCATTTTATTGCAGTCCAAAACCTTTGGATTAATTTTATGAATAGCAGTGCACAGAAAATATTGTACTTCGGAAAGAGGTATATATACGTCCGGGGTAATTAATACTTTGGCTGAGCGAGATGTTTATGTACACCAGTAGAGCTTAAGAAAAAGGCGTTGTGTTATTGTAGCTTTAGTGTCAAAGTTATTGAATTCAGTACATAGTTATTTGTCTGAAGGGGGGCGCGATGAAAATTATGGTTAATTGTTGGGTCGTAAGTATTGAAAGTTTGAGAACCATTGTACTAACCATTTCAGAAGGGTACTTTAAAAAGAAAGAGTATTGGAGTAACATGAGAAAGTATTGGAAACGTAACATGAGTAAGAAAGAAAAGTAAAATTTTATGTAATTTAATTCGGCGAACGGTATCTCTGTTTAATTCTAAAATCACTTAACGATTTTAGTGTTAATTTTTTAAAATGTAAAGGTCCTGAGAAGAGATGATCAAGGCTCTCTGCTATAATTTATCTTATTCCATCTAAAACATCCAACTGCTTACAATCATTTACAAGGTTCAAGATCGTAATAAAAAAACACATTAAATGGGATTCGAAGATTAAAATGAAATGCTCTAAATAATTAAAAAATAAGTACACATATAAAAAATTGGCGTAAAATAATAGAGAGAATTTTTTTCTTTAATTTTAAATTAACACAATGTATAGCAACACGCAAGCTATTTGCAAAAGACATCGTAATATTGAGCTCCGTTCAAGTGATGAGGACGGCATGTGAAATGGCACATCATTCATCTTTCCAAACCACACCAAGTGAGGATTTCGAAGCCAAACTTCATTAACAGCCCCCGATATTCCGTATGACAAATCCAGGCCTACGAACCAAGACTTTAATCGTGCGTTGAGCTGCTTTTAACACTCGATTTCGTTGGGAAAAAAAATTGAATCTCGAAATTTACATAATAATTTTGTTGATGAATTTGCAATTTTAAGCTTCCTTAATTTGGCTTTACTTTCACGTCTGTGATTATAAGGAAATAAATTAGGAACAATAAAAGCTAGGCAATATTTGCAATTTATAAAGGTAAATTTTAAATTTCAATGCATTTTGTACAACAAAAGATTTTGGTAAAAAATATAACTTTCGAGTGAGTAAGTCAATATTAACGTCGCACTGTTCAGCTACACGAGGGCTTTTGGCGACGGACCGCGTCATTTTGAACCACGGTCAAGTGACGTGGACGACACCTGAGCTGGCACCCTCATCTCCTAACTACCACATCCCATCAACCGGAGGAATTTTGAGCTCTCGAGTCTGAAGCTACTCGTTAACTCTGTATCCGGTCTTCATCTTCTCGAAAGCCAAGCCGATTCTTTCCCTAGCCAGATGATGCATTTCCTCCATCCGTGCCTGGAGTCTCTCGACATACTCCTCAGGCGCCAAGGGAGCATCTGGTGGTCGGCAGAACAGAAGATCTGCAGGCAGACGAAGATCACGTCCGAAGAGAATCTGAGTTGGGGAATAGCCGGTGGTCTCGTGAACGGCACTCCTTGTAGGCAAGCAAGAAAAAGGGCAACTTCTTGTCTCAGTCCTGTTGATTACTGGATATTAGGAGAGAGAGGATGTTAAGAATGGGGGGGGGTCCGATTGAACCTCTCAACCATGTCCTCAGACTGAGGAAGCAAATCTATTGTCCTCGTTTTGTCGATGGCGGGTATTTCACACAGTCTCTTGCAAACTGCAGAATTGAAGTTTCTCCCTTGATCGGAGTGCAGTTGTACAGGGACCCCGAATCGTGAGATCTAGTGTTGAACTAGAACCTCTGAAACAGTTGAGGTATCTTGGTCGGGAATAGGATAGGCTTAAGGCCACTTAGTGAAGTAGTCCATGACAATCAGGATGTTGTTGTTGCCATCTGACGATCTCGGAAGTGGACCTAGGATGTCAAAAGCTATTCTTTCGAAAGGTGCTCCCACATTATACAGGGGCTGCGGTAGCCCAGTGGTTAAGGTATCGGACCATGGCAGGCATGTCATGAGTTCGAGCCCAATACCACTAAAGACCCGCCGTGTAGGGCAGCGATGCACGTTAAATCTGTCGAGAGCTGAAACGTCCTCCCGTTGGTGTGGTGTGGTAGTTAGGAGAGGGGGGTGCCAGCTCAGGTGTCGTCCACGTCACTTGACCATGGTTCAAAATTACGTGGTCCGTCGCCAAAAGCCCTCGTGTTGCTGAACAGTGCGACGTTAATATTCACTCACTCACTCACTCACCCACATTATACAGCTGCAGTCTTCCTCTAGTGTGTTTTCTGGGACTTTTGCGTGCAGCACAGGGATCAGAAGTGCGACAACACTTTTCCACGTCACTCCGCACATTGTTCCAGTATAAGCGCTCACGAACTTTTTGTAAGGTCTTCATAACACCAGAATGACCTCCAGTTGGACTTTCATGGAGTTCCTTAAATACTGTAGAAACTCTTGTCTTTGGGATTATTAATTGCCACCTGAATGTTTTTCCATCGTCAGACTCCCAATTTCGATATAAACCACCATTTCTCAGATGGAGAGAGTCCCGAAGAACACTTTGTTGTAGAATGGAAAGGGGCGATGTCTTGCCAGCTGGGCTTTTCGTCAGACTACTCTTTGAATTCTATTATTGTTTTCTTTCAGGATCTGCCCGTTGAACTTTATGGACACTCTCGTTACTACACTGGTCTGATTTTGATGTTGATGGCGATGTAACTTGGCGGACTACTGGATCTATCACGCCAAATTTCTTTTCGACTCTCCAGCTGTATTTACTGTTCTCTGGACATGATGTTTTCGAAGGGCTTTAATATTTCCATATGCTGATCCTTTTCGGTGGCTGTACACTTCCTTTCACTCAATTACACTTGCACGGTGAGGATCTTTGTGATTTACTCAAGGGCAGTTATTTCTTAAGTGCCCTATTCCACCGCATCCCCAGCACCTGGTGCTGCAATCTTCCTTATTGTTTCGGGGGTAGTTACTTTTGAGATGCCCTGGTTTACCACACCCCCAACACGTGATGCTACGTATCCTCCAGTTCTGAAGTTGAGCCATTAAGTCTTGAATTTCTTCTTTCAATTTCATCATCTCCTTCTTGCATGGCGATTCACAGGGTGCATCCGCAGTCACTCTAGCTCCACGGATGGAATGCCGGTCTCTGCAACTGGCTTCATTGGAGGCCTCCAATTTCAGGGCGTATAACAGGTTGGATTTAAGATCTTGCACATCTGCCACTCTTACAGCCCTCTTTATTTCTTCGTCCCTTAATCCATCCACGAAATACTTGAGAGAAATCATTTCTCTCATATTTGCTGAGAATTCTGAGAAAGCTAAGATGGTGAGCCTTTGTATTTCAAAGGCATACTCCTGCAAGCTTTCTCCGGTTTTCTGGAGTCTTCTTTTCATCTGCAGACGTGCGTAGTCCTTGGAGTATTTTTGGCCGCATCGAAGATCCAGAGCATTATACAGGGGGTTCAAATTCAGTCGCTCTATGTCGGGAAGAGTCTGCAGTACTTCAGCAGCTTCTCCTCTAAGGGATGCTGTTAGCTGACATGCTTTCGCACCTTTAGTCCATTTATTGGCTTCAGAAGTTTTGGAAAATTTTGTCTTGTATACTTCCCAGTTCGCTTTTCCGTCATTGGTTGACAATTTTACTGGCCCTGTAAAAGCAAGCACATGTTCTGGAAAGGCAGACACAGGCACACTCTTGCTTTTGTTCTCATTTCCGCCAGCTAGAAGTTTCTTCTCAAGATCTTCCATTCGCTGTGATATAAGGCTAAAATTTTTAGCTACTCCTTCAATTCATTCCTCAACTTGCTCTTTAATTTTTCCTTCAACTTGCTCTTTAATTCTTTCTTCAACTTGCTCTTTAATTCTTTCTTCAACTTGCTCTTTAATTCTTTCTTCACCTTTCTCTTTAATTCTTTCTATTTCTTCCCCTGCTTTCTTCTCTATCTTCTCATTAACTACTGCAATCTTTTCTTCAACTTTCAATGTTATTTTCTCTTCCACGTGATTGATTTTCTTTTCTAAAGTATTTCTCAGCTTTTCTTGACCTTTCTGCATTTCTTGTTGGCCTTTCTTCTTTCTCTCCTTTAACTCATTCTTAATCTCTTCTTGGTCTTTCTCCATTATCTCCTTTAACACATTCTTAGTTTCTTCTTAGCTTTTATGCATATCTTCAAGACCTTTCTGCATTTCTTGCTGGCCTTTCTCCATTCTCTCTTTAGTCTCTTCTTGACCGCTTTTCAAGGCATTGAAGCCTTCCAACAAAGCCTTCAGTTGCTCATCCATCGCTCTTGTTATTGGCATAAAACCCCACTTCTGACACCAAAATGTTACGTAGATCCGAGGATTCGAGGATTTTATGCAAAACAATCACAAAGAAAATAAACAGTTCTTTAAGAGCGATGCGAATTTATTATCAAAAATCCAATTCTTTAAATACATGATTAAGCAGCAATATTCACAGAGTAAATATCCGAAGGTCTTCGCACCTTCAACAGCAATCAAACACAGTAATCAGTGTTTAAAAATACACGTAAGTAAAGATTATTCACAAGCACAGCCGAGCTAATATCTAGTCAAAACAATCCTCATTATTCTCTGATTTAATCAAAACTGATCGCCGTACCGGTGAGAATCTTTATTTATAAGCGCGACTAGAACTTCCAGATATATAACTGCTCTTGTCATTGAACGTGACACTTGTGGAGAGATCCACTACTTTCTAGAAGATTCCAGAGGATTCCGAACTCGCCAACATGGTCACCAATGACGCTAAAATAGTAGTGAAAGTCACTAAAAATGACTTGGCTCTACCACCAAGATTTCATCAAGTTCTCATTGAATCGCCATTATAACGTAAGGGGCACCATTGCTTGTTAGTAGCACAATTTTAACATGAAATAAATATAACATAGAGTAATATAAATGCATTAAACACTCAAATACAAATTAGTTATACTATTTACACAAAATTCGTAACAATATGTAAAATTTAATATACTTATCTTATTAATTTGTAAGGTTTATAATTAAGGGGGTCACTTCACAAAAATCGAGAAAAAAATCGATTTTTCATTTTGATTGAAAAAACCATTTCTACCATTTCTTCCATAATGCAATTTAAATTTTTGCTCTAGCTGAATTAGAAGTATTTTTAATATTTTTTAAAAAAGTTGTGTTTACATTTGTCAAACCCTAAAACAGCTGACTGCCACGCCCCTTTCAAATCAAAACAAAAGACACATGCTACTTTTCAGCCTCATCAATTAGTTTAAATTGATCAAAAGAATTTATTTTGATCAGCAGCTTATTCAGGAAAGAAGTGAAGTGAATAGTTGTAGCTGTTTGTTTACTTTGTGGTAGCTTACATGCTGTTTTTTACGTGGTTAAATATAACGAATTTTTGCTATAGTGCAGAATCGTTTTTTTTATCAAAAAGATTTTATAAATATGCATCTTTTTAATAATAAAACACTTAATAAACGAAAGTTTGGAAAAATAGGTACGAAAACCCAAACTTTCGAGGAATTAAATGTTGCATAACAGTCAGACAATTGCAACACAAATAATTCAATTTTAAAAGTAAAGTTAGGTAAGTTTAATAAAGAGTATGTTTCTTTTTTAGATTCATTTGAATGTTTTTGTGAAATGACTGACATTGTACTGTTTTCTTGTGCTTTGAAACAACATTAGTTACATAAATAAAATGTAAAAAGACAAGGTATTCACATAAATTTTGGTTGCCAAATCCAGGGTTTGGCTACAAAATTGTTAATATGTTGTGATTTTTGTGGTCTTATTAAAACATTTCTTAATACCAGGTTTACTAAAGCTGTAGTTAATCTAAAAGATACAAAATTATATGAAGTGAACACTAGACTTTTACATGCTATGAGGTATATTAAAAAAGAAGCAGTTGTGAAAATATTTTGCGGAGTTATGAATTTTTCATCTCCACCAAAGTAGTTTTGTGGGTCCATGCATACATTAAATAACGCAACATAGAAAGTAGCCAAAGCGTCTATGACATTAGCTGCTGCCGAAATAATAATGGAGTATTAAATAATAATGGAGGTCCAAATGTACCGGTGGCTATCGACGGTACCTGGCAAAAAAACGGACAATACTTCTGTAAATGGTATTGTTACAGAAGTTAGTGTGGACACTGTGAAAATTATTGATGCTGAAATATTATCGAGGAAATGCTCATGTAATTTTAACGTAAATGTACATAGCGATGAGTGTTCAGAAAATTATGTTGGAAATAATACGGAATGGAAGTTGAAGGTGCACTTTGTATCTTCCATCGCTCAAAGACATTGCACAATTTACGATATACACGATACTTGAACTATATGGGAACTCTCTCTCTAAAGCATGCAAAGCAGTTTTAGAATCTAAACTTTAAAGAGATGTTAACATTAAAAAATTAGAATGTGTTGGTCATGTTTAGAAAAGGTTGGGGACACAACTTCGAGTATTAAAATTAAAAGGCAAAGACCTCGAGGACAAAAAATCTCTAGGATGGCGTAATAGATTGACAGATGTAGAAATAGATAAATTGCAAAGATACTACATTTTGCCTGTTCAAAACAACTCAGTAAACTTGTCAGCCATAAGTCAAGCTATTCAGGCTATATTTTTGATAAAATCTCCCCAGATTTGAATCTACGACATGGTTTATGCCCCATGGGAGGTGACTTGTGGTGTAGATATAAAATGTCCATACTGAAAGGTTACACATATAAGCATAAACACAACTTACCTATATTGCAATTAGGAATTGTATAAAAAAAGTATTTAGAGGTGTCTAGTCTTGATTTTTTATGTAGATGCTTGTTTGATAAAACTTAAAATTTTAGTGAAAGCGTAAATAGTATTTGGTCTATAATTCCAAAAACTGTACTTGTGAACTTTAAAAATTGGAGTACATGAGGCTATGTCTTTATAGAATCAAGGCTTTATTACTAAATTAAAAGTTTTAGATGTATTAAACATTCAACTCCAGGATTTTACAAATGTCGAGCGTTGCAAGATGTAAATCATGCGTGTATTAAGAAAGCAGAATAAGCAGTTTTACAATGAACCAAAGAAGCTAGAATTAAAAACAAACAATTAAAATGTAGACAAGACGATAATCTTGCTGATGACAGCAATTCAAGTGTTATAGTTCTGGTACGCATTAGTTAACAGTAAGTTTTTACTTTAAATCTCTATTTCTCAAAAGTGTAAATTTCAACACAAAAGGAACATTTTTGAAAAACTACTTATTTTATAGCCTTGAAACTTTGCACATGTGTTAACACTATACAAATAAATATTTTAATGTGAGATTTTGTCAAAAAATTTATTCAAAAAATATTTATGGATTAAAATGTACAAGAATTTTCATCGTTTTAAAAATTTTGACGTGTTACTCCACATATGAATTTTTTAAAAAAAAAACTAAACAAAATTTTGAAAAATGCTCCCATTAAAATAATAAAAACAATACAATAAATGTACACAAAAAAATTCATGACTGTATAACCAGCCAATTTTTTTAAAAATGTTCCTTAAAATTGGTCATTCTTAACATTACGGCGATAGGGAAAATGCTGCGTGAAGTTACCCCCTTAAGATCATATTGTAACTTTAGCGTCAAAGTGCATTATTATTGCATTCAATAAATTATTATTGTATAAGGAGGGGGGGTGATAGAAATTATAATTGAAAAGTGGGTCGACAGTATTAAAAGTTTGAGAAGCACTTCCTTACACAGTTTGAAGTGCGTAACTGTTCAATAAAGGTACGTTCTGAAATATTTTATAAAGCCCTCGAGACAGTTCACTCACTGAAATATTTTATAAAAATAGCCTAAGTGCGTTTCATTATCAATTTGCATTATTTTAAGTGTGTTCTGTCTAATGTTTCGTTACATGATATTTGTCAATCTGCTCTTCAAAAAAAATTTCATTCCATTTTTGAACTTAGCGCAGAACAGACATCCTGAAACGATGTCTCGTAAAAAAGGTCTAAGCCCTGATGAAATTGCTAATTTGTTGGGATAACTTTTTCTGCGAATGAATCAGAGGATGGTTTTAGCTGCCTTTCTCTAATTTAGATTCTGATGAAGACATAAGATTGAGTGAAAGTGACTGCGAAGAATCTGAAGGTGCAAATGTAATTGATAGTATTCCAGTAAATTCTGATATATATGACTCTAGGAATGGTACAGATTGGACACTGTATAATAGTAGTCGTCCAACAAGCTTCAAGAAACATATCAACACCAGTTTTTTGATATAAAGCAGGGGTTCTCAACCTTTTTTCTCGCCGAGCCGCATACATATGACAGGTATTTCCCGCGGGCCGCATATACATGACAGGTATTTCATGCGGGCCGCAATATGCGGATAATGGAAAATCACACTATAAAACCAAAGCAATATTGACAAACAAAAGTGATCAAAATATTAAAATTATTTTTGGCTTTTATTTTAATACTATATTAACTTTTCCATCAAACACACCCACAAAAATATTTATTTTTATGAATTTTTACTGAGTTATGGGATAATTTCTATTTTCTTTCATCTATAACCAAGCCTCTTGCTTACATTCTACTATTAAAAAAAAAAAACCAAATTGATACATTTGATTGTTTGATTAATTGAATTTTCTCTTATGTTTTTGCACATTATTCTCCTATAATTGAATTTCTTAGTGCAAAGGGCTATGACCGGGCCCCAGGTTGAGTATCACTGATATAAAGGGTCATAATATATGATAATTACATAAATTATATTAAAAAGTCGTAAAACTAAAACCTATAGAACAGTAATCCTGCAATTATTTAGTTAAAACAATTATTTTACATATTTTATATCGCAGTGTCGAGGTGACACCGGTGGACGGTTGTGACGGGCTCACGCGTTTTTTCTTTAACATAACCTCTGGGTTCTTTGGTGGCCAAGATTAATGGCAACTCTTTTCCAACCCAAACCCAAGAAGCGAAATGTGAACAAGAAATGCAAATACGATAGCTTTTAAAAGAACAGTAAGCACGATGGCAATTTGCGGAATGGTATGTGTGAAAGAGACTAGAGAAATTTGACAGCCAATCGTGAAGTTACCAGGAAAGTAAACCATTAATACAAGGTGCATACCATTGCACGCGCGCCCAGGCGTTTCCTCATAAAGATCGAATCTAAGTTTGGATTAAGGTAGGACTGATTATTTGATATTAATATTGTAATATTATTAGAATTGAGAGTGTAGGTGGATTAAATAATTATAACTTAGAAAAAGTGGTCTAAATTACGTGATTCTGTTTAACTATCTCTGTGTGTTGTTCATTTTAGATTCTCGCTTATTTAAATTTATCTCTAAATTGTTAGACATTTAAGTTCTATTCTTAATAATGACATATTAAGAATCCAAAATATCTATTCCTTTTGCAAACCCTACACCTCTAGCTCACACTGTCAAACAAAGATACGGTCACCAAAGGGGGACAGTATCACACGGTTAAGGGAATCGAAATCCCGGACGTTCTAGTGTTAAAATAAAAGTTTAAATCCACACACAGAGAGAGAGAGAGAGAGAGACATTTATTAATTTAATATGTAATTGGCTTTCATAAGTCCGAGAAATTTTGAAATGAAATTGTTGCCAAAGACAAATTACGAATAAGGCCAACTGAGTGTCTCTCGTAGAAGAAACATTTACATACATACGATATGTGTTGTGGAAAAGGAAGGAAATATTTGAAAAAATCGAATATGTTCGATTAAAATTGGATGGCTTGTAACTTCTATCTCTCTTTATTGTATTTTTGATTTAATGAATTATTTTTTGAGACCAAAAATTTTGTTACATTAACTCTCAAATATATAAATATTTTTGAAAAAAAAATTTCCAGACCTTAGAAAAGAAGCACAAATCACTCTTTACTTGAATAAATTGTATATTTTAATAAGACCCAAAAGGGCTGAATTTAAACCATTTAGGAAAAACACTTCGCAACTTTTCAAAAGTTAAATTTTTTTTTAGAGAAATTATCTTAAGATTGACAGAATCATTATAAACGAAAGAAAAATTACAAAAACATTTAGGCGGTATATATTTATTACATACCTCAAACACACAAAAAAAAATACAAACAGAAAAACTATATATATAATCACTATATAGAAAATATATATATATACACAAAATAACACAAATGATAAGCAAAAATAATACAAACAATAAACAAAAATATATACAGAAAAAACACGTAACACAACATTTATAAAAAAAAAATAAAAAAAAAAATATATATAAAACAAAATAAAAACACAGAAAATTAAAAAAAAAATACAGATAAAATACAAAAAAAATTCTAAAATATACATAAAATACAAAAAAATTAAAAAATACACAGAAAATACAAAAGAAATTTAAAAAATACACATAAAATACAAAAAAAAATAAAAAATACACATAAAATAAAAAAAAATAATAAAAAAATACAATTAAAAAATTTTTGAAAACGAAACCAAAAAAAGCAAAATAAGCAAAAACAAACATTTAAAAAAACAAAAAAGAATAATAATAAAAATAAAAACATTTAAAAAAATTGTAAAAATAAAATAAAAACTCAAAAAATAAAACAAAAACATATAAAATACACAAAAACTTTTTTTTTCATTTTTTCTCTTCTCTTCTTTTTTTAAATGAATTGAGCTGAGCTTCACTAATTCTATTTTCTGAACTGGTCCGATAATTTTGTTATGCATGATGAATGTTTTTAAATTTTGATCACTTTTTGTTTTGTTTTTTTTACTATTCTTCATATTATCTTCTTTTGAACTAGCTGAAATTTTGGTTGTAGAAATGCTTTTCTTGGATGGATCTTCTAATTTGTTGTTAACACTCTGGAATATGGAGGAGCCGGGCTAGTTTTACTGTCTCATTTCAATGAATTTTATAAGTCGGATATAAGTTCTTGGATTTTTTTTATTGCTGGAGACGTTTTACTATCCTTCATATTCTGTAGCGCACACAGAAATTTTTCAAGGGAGGGGGTCCGTGGTTGAAAGTTCACCATTCTTGTATCATGCTATTTTTGATTTTGTAGATTTTCAGGAACAAAACACAGTAAAAAACTAATTACTGAATAAATAATTAGCATTAATAAATAAAATTAATCATTAATAACAAATATTTAATTAAATTTTACGTATTATATACTTAGTATTATAAAAAATCGGAAGAAAATCAAGGGCTTTGGGGGGGGGGG
>BMAV01002877.1:180961-193770 GCA_019973955.1 Trichonephila inaurata madagascariensis
GTTGATAATATGAAATCTTCTGAACCAGCTGAAATTTTGGTTGTCGGGATGCTTTTCTTGGCTGGATTTTCTAATTTTGTTTCGTGCTGGAATATGGAGGAGCTGGGCCATTTTTATTGTCTGATTTCAATGAATTTCTTAAGTCGGATATAATTTCTTGAATTTTTTCTATTGTTGGCGACGTAATTTCTTCCGAATCAATTTCCTTTACTGTTAAATTTTCATCTTGTTCCTTATTGACTGCTTTATTGTTTTTTGAATCTTTTTTTGTGCCTTGGAAGGTGTCTTTAGTCTGTGCCTAGCTATCAGATTTTGAACCTTCGAAGAGGCTGTCCAGGATTATTAAAATAGGTGGAAGAAATAGGACATCCCAATACGTCACGAATGAAATTCTGATGGTAAAATAGAGCCAGACGAGCAGTATGATCTTCTCCAACGTTTTGTGATCCATTTTTAAATGAGGAGAGAGGATTAGGTGTTTATAAAGGCCAAAATAAATAAGTAGAATACGAAAATGTGAAAAATAGCGGTTTTGAAAATCGGAGATCGTAAAGGGTGACACTAGAGAGCAAAAATAAGTGCAAATATTTTTGATCTGCAATTATCCAATGTAAATTACATTCTGATCGCTAAATATTGTTACACGAAAATGTTTTAACAATACTAAATGCTTTAACAATGTTATGCTTCTGTTCAAAAACAATTTTGTAAAACATCATTGTTGACAAACTGTAATAATTTTGATTCGTAACAAAGTTAGAGTTTAAACCATTGTTGAGGTATAAAATATCAGAAATAACGTAATTAGAGTGATTTGCCTGTTTCCAGATGTCTAAAGTGTAAATCATGAGAGGAAAGAATATTTATTTTCATTCAGGCATGCACTGGCCTACTTACAGATATAGTCAAACACCTGAATTATAGGCCTATATATTACATTGATTATATAATATGTGAATTTAACGTTGTTTTGTAAGATAACATATAATCAAAATCCAGTACAATTATATATATATATATATATATATATATTTAACGTTCAACTTCCGTTTGTTTTCAAAATTTTCTCATGGTTTAAACATTCTTTTTAAAAAAAAGAAAATAAGTGTACTGATAAGTGTAAATAAGTGAATCGCACATTCCTTCATCCCGAAATCTCCGGAACTATTAGACCAAAAGACTTGAAATTTTCCAGGCATGTTATTATTTATTTTTTTATTGTTGAGTAGAAATCCTCAAAGGACGATTTTCGCAGAAATTTAACCTCAAGGAGTTTGAAGGGCTTTTATAAATAAAAATTATTGTTTATTAAACTGTTAGAATTACAGACTTAAAATTTTGCAAGCATATTTATTTGGTCAAGTAGATATGCTAAAAAGGGATTTTTTTCGGAAATCAATTCCGAGGATGGGGAATACAGGAGGGTAAAAATAAATATACTTTCGTCGTAGAAATTCAAGTTCTATCTTTTTAAATCAAGATGCCAATGCTATAAGAACATATTTCAATGCAATTAAAAGCTTGATTCTAGGACTTATATATCAATAACTTAAAAAAAAATACAATATGTACACTGTCGTACAACATAATGAAATCCAACGAAGTGTGTAGGTAATAGCTAGTTTTTATTATAAATATACGAAAAAAAAAGACTTCAAACTTTTTTTGTTACAGATCTATTTTTTCAATGAGTGAATATAGAATCGGATTATGACATTTTAAATCAATAATAATCTTTAATATGATCTATATTTTTATGATGTGCAGTTTTGTTTTTCTTTAAAAGTTTTATAAATGTACAATAACTGCGGGACTTGCTAAACCAGGCATATCAAACACGCGACCCGCGGGCCACATGCGGCTCGCCAAGACATAAGTTACGGCCCGTGGAGACATTTTACAAAATTTTAAGTTTCAAACTTTAAGGTGGGGCTTTTTGGAAATTTATTTCTGTTAAACTCTTTTAGAAAATTTACAACATATTAACTTGTTATCTGTTCTTGTTGTAAAGAAAATCCTATTTAATTATAGAAATAGCCCTTAAAGGAAAATTATTCTTTATATTTTATTAAATTTTTTTCATATAATTGTACTGTAATAAATGCTTTTTTAAATGCATTTATGAATATTATTTGTAGTAGATCGCAATACGATTCATCGTGTGTGCGACTTATATTTCTCTTTGAAGTGTTCAATCAGTGAGAAACGAATAGCGTAACATCAGAAGCAGTTGAAGTTTTATTTTTAAAAATTTAAAAACCCCAAGATGACCAAAACAAAGTGTAGTGTTTTCTCAATCGTTTGTGGAGGAAATTGGATTTTGGTTTTTATTCATATTAAACAAAAAAGTTATTTAGTAAAAACATTATAAAGCTTCAAGAACAGAGTAAGAAACGATGAACTGAAGATGAACACCGTAATTTTCAAGAAAAATAGGGACTGTAATATTGTTATGCCAAAACAAGAATAAAATATTCTGCCTCACATGTTGTACTGTAATTCAGGTGTTAAGGAATTTAATTTTAAAAGGCACTATGACACAAATCAAAAAACAAACTATGACAAATGTGTTACGAATCTTTGTGAAGATGAATTGTCGGAATTGAAATCAACTTTTAAAAAATGTAAAAAGATGTATTGACTAAATTTGTTGAGTGAGAGTGAATATTAACTTTGTACTGTTCAGCTACTCGAGGGCGTTTGCGACGGACCATGGTCACATGACGAGGATGACAGTTGAGCTCTCACCCCTCTCCTAACTTCCCCACCACACCAACGGGAGGACGTTTGAGCCTCGACATATTTAACGTGCATCGGCTTCAGCGGTATAAGGCTCCAACTCATGACTCAAGTCCATTACCTTGACCACTAGGCTACCCCACCGCAGTCATCTAAATTTGTTGCAGTAAAAACTAGTTATATATTATCCCTTTCAATCGCAAGCAGATCGAAACCATTTCCTGAACAAGAATTTATTACTGAACACTTAATCAAAGAGGAGGAATTTACCGTATTTACTCGAATCTATGTCAATGCTTCTGAAAATTGGGGGTTGCTTAGAATCGGAGGGGAAGAAATTTGTTGGATGGGGTATTTAGAGCAATTACGGATTCATGTATGTAATTAAAAGTTCATAATACTGAAGAAATTATTCTTCACTTTTTATTAGTTCTCATTTTAAATTTATTTTAATGTTATAAAATTTGATATCGATAAATCATTTTACACTGTTTTTCATTTTTCACAAAAACTTGTTGAGAATTTGTGGTGCTCTTTAAAATCTATGGTGGCTTAGTTTCGAAAAAGAAAAAAAAAATGGTATTATGTCCACCAAAAATAAAATTTTAAAAGTATAAGTCGAAATTCTGTAACCATCAGAGGTGATGTAATAGTCGAGATTTATAGTCGAGTTGAGTCATATATTATGCATAATACTTATTTTCAATGCACTTAAAGAAGTTTTCAGATGAAGTATTCCTTGGAAAAGATGGTTTGTCTTGCAACTGATAGCGCACTTACCATGATCAGTATTACTAAAGGAGTTGCAAGATTAAAAGAAACAAGCAAACATAATATACTGCATGATAATAATATAAAACATTTGCATTGCATTATTCCATAGCAAGTACTGTTCTTGAGTATGTACTTGGATATACTGAACATGTTTTAAAATAGTCAGTAAAAATTTTAACTATATACGAGCATGTAAACTTTAGTATCGTCGACTTGGTTTTTTTCTGGAAGATATAGAATGTGAATTTATCGGTCAAGAATATTGTCCAAAATTCAAATAAATTTCGAGTCATAAAGTGTTAAAACGATCTTTTAAATTGCTCGAGACAATCATTATTTTCTTGAAAACAAAAAAATATGAATGTGCTGAATTACAAGATAAGAAAAAATGAAGGAATAAAAAGATGCTGAATTAAAAGATGAATTTGTAAAATCAACTAGAAGACCTTGGCTTTCTCAGTTGATATTACAAATCAACTTAACTTAAGCTTAAAAGCAAAAATACTTTTGTCATAATGTTATTTGATAATATTAACGCTTTCAAACAAACATTATTACAGAAAAATTATCACAAACAGAAAGAGAAAACTTGTCTTACTTTGAAAGCTTTTAAAATATATTGATTAAATTACTTAAATTAAAATGTACAGGCTATTATGCCCAAATTAAAAATTGTTAGAAATGGAATTCGATCGAATATTTTCTGGTTTTTAAAATCTTGAATTACAATTTCGTTTCTTAATTTCCCCTCTATCTGTCGATATTAAAGTTGTAGATGAAAACTTACAAATATGGAATTAATTGAAATCTATTGATTATTTGCTGAAGCAAAAATGTTTCATTGAAACTGTAGATTTTTATACATATTCATCTGTAGATCGATTGCTTAAAATGTTATCATTTGTTACGCGTATAATGAATGGAAGCATTTATTTATGCGAGAAATTATTTTTTCTTTTATAAAAAGTAACAATAATTCAGAGAGGTCAAGATTAAATGATCATCATTTTTTTAAAAATTAAATCAGCTCAACATGTTCCACAAAATTTTGATGATTGGCTTTAAGAAAAAAAAAAACGAACCTCTATATTGCGAAATTTTCTACATAACGAACTTTTTCCTGGAACATTTCACGATTTTCTTCGTAAAATAACCTCTCTATAGCGAAGTGCATTTTTCAAAGAACGAACTTTTTCTTTTGTGTTTCAATTTTTGTTCTCAATATTTTTGAAGTATTTTTTGACATTTCGAGTTCTATCTTTTAGCACATTTTTTGGTAGTCATAAATCTTGAACTGGTTTTATTAGATCCTAACTCTCCGAGAGCAATAGAGTTCTGGACGTTTCATCCAAGAAGTGCAACCTTTCACCCCCCATTGCCCAGTTCACTAGAAACAAATTCGATATCATCTTTCACCCTCAGTGGAGTTGTCCCGTGCCCCCTTGTACTAATTGTAAAACAATGTATGCTTAATATTACTTAAATGCTTTAAATTATAAAATGTTCTTAAAATTCATTAATTTTAGAATTAAATTATTTTCTTAATATTGAAAATACAGTACTTCGACATTCTTTTTTCTTGTTTTTCTTGCAATTTTTCTTTCTTTCTTTTTTGATGGGTAAAATACATAAAATAAACATATATTAATTTTAAAAAAGTGCGAATAATTACTTTTTTAAATATACAGTGTTCATGAATTTAAAATTTATTTTATTTGGTTTATAAAGTATATTAAAATATAAACCTCTATATAATGAATTTTCCCCATAACGAACTTTTTTCTGGGATTTAGCGACTTCGTTCTATAAAGGTTCGACTGTATATACATATCCTTAACTTGCAGAAGTCTTCGTTATTCCCACGAAATGTTTCTTTAGTCTAATCAAAATTTGACTTCAAGAATCATCTTGGAAAATAGCTGACTGAAAAGCTTTACAAAAATCCTTAAAGCTTTAAAGCGTTGATTAAAAAAAGGGTCTTGAGTCAATTAGATTTTTAAACACACATACATAACGTATACTAGTTATTACCTTTGCTGGGTATTTCGTGATGCTGTATGAATGTGTGAATGTTTACGTATAAATTATTGATATCTAAGTCGCTTGTATTAAAGACATTCTTATAACCCTTATCTTTTGACTTAAAAAGGACAGGATTAGAATTTATAAAATTGAAGTAGAGTTATCTTTTATGCTCCGTAACCCCCTCTCTCAAAGAGGATTTCTCCGCAAAACACATTTTTATTGGATCTCTACTCAACGAAATAAGCACACTGCGAGAAACGGTTGTTCAAAACTAAGAACAAAATACTCACTTTTGAGTACTTCACATACTCAGAATAGCTTCAATGCAAACGTGCTCAAATTTGAAAATCGCACATACTCATTTTTGACATTCATACAGACAAGTACTCAAAATGGAGACTTCACATACTCATTTTTTAATCTGTTACGGGATCAAATTTGAGAATGAAAGAACAAAATGAGTATGCAATGCATTCATTTTTGCGTTTGTTGCTGTTTTAAATTTGAGAAAGAAACAAGAAAATGAGTATGTAATGCACTCATTTTTGAAGTTGTTGCTGTATAAAATAGGAGTTTGAAACAATAAAATAAGTATGCGTAGCATTCATTTTCGATACTATTGTATCTAATATGAATTTTTAACAGAAAAATATATATCAACTCAAATCTTATGGGATCTAAATGTGTGTGTGTGTGTGTGATACCCACACAAGTTGTAAATTTCAATTTTTCCATCTTATATATTATTTTACATTTTATGAAGTTTTTACCTCTTAACTTCGAAAATCTAAATTCTTTTTGCATGTATTGTGTAACAAAAAGGTACTTGCGGATCATCGCAAAGTGCCAACGTTCAAGATAATTCATCAAGCTGGCGAGTTTTGAACATATACCTCAAATTTAAATCTTTGAAAATAACGAAAATAGATTCGATGCAATAGTTAAAAAAATGAGTAAGAAATTTGGTTCATTAAAAGTTATATTTATATTTCTGGAAGCAATATATTGTTTCTTTAAAATTCTATACAAACAGAAAACTAACATTTATTTAAAATCTGTCTTTCAATAAGTATCTTGGAAACATTATTCATAAAGAAGTGTCTGGGAAACATATGAAAAGTAACCGATTTTTCATAGCAAAAATTTCTAAACATAATATAAGAAAGGAATAGTTTCTTTACATATTATGTAACATGAAAAAAAACCCTTCTAAAATAACCTCCATTAGGCCCAGGTGAGTAAATATTTTTATATCAATTGTTTTGTTTCAATTGATACATACACATCGATACATAACCTCTGCTCTGATCAACCGAACTACTACGACTCCATTTTAATCCATCCAGATGGAAATAAAATTGCATTGTATTATATGTTACAAATCAAGCTCACTTTTATATTAACTGATTTTATACTCTATCACCAAAAAAATTTTAATTTTAAGTTAATGTTTTTTTTAATCAAAAATTAAAATATTTAAAAAGCTTGGTCCTTAGAAGAATGTAAAAACAACTAAAACAGTAGATTTTAACATTTACAAAACATTTAAAATGCTGAAATTTTTAACAAATGGAAAGAGTTTTTAGACAAGTTTTAGCGCCCATTTAGAAGAAAAAATAACATCTAAGGACCAGTCAAACCCTAATCTAACCATTTTGCTAGTATACAGCATTTTTTAAAACTAATTCAGTGTAAACAAGAAAAATAAAACAAAGCAAATCATATTTTTGAAATATTTATTCTGGAAATTGTACACATGCATATCAGACATTAAAAAAAGATAAAGGAATATAAATGTGCTTTTTGAAACAACATGCCTCTTCATCCATAAATGTTATTTTTTATTGAATTTTTTTAAAATCACTATCTATATATATAACCCATATTACAGTCAACTTCTTTCTTATTTGTATAGCATAGGTTAGCTTATGTTTTTATGTAATATACATTATCATTTCAAATATAGAGAGTTCTAATGTGTAAAGGTACATAATTAAACAGATTTTTTTTTTGCTTTTATCAAACCAACAGCATGTCTTGGGAGTTACTAATTATGATTAAAAATGCCTTTCAAACAATGTTGTTTCAAATAAATTACTTGTTAGGATACACGGTCATCTACATTATACAATGAAAAATTTATAGATAGCTGGTTCTGAGAGGAATCTTAAAAGTATCCTTAGAGTAAAATATCTGCAAATGTTGTTCATAATTGTAAAGTTTTTAAACGGCAATCTACAAAATTTAGCATAACATATTTAGTGTTATGCTACCCCGTATGACTGTTCTGAATATGACGACAAAGACTACAATGGTGTAACGTCGTGAGTAGCTAACAAACAAAGAAAAATTGTCACAGCCTCATTTTAAAATGAAAGCAGTATTTATTTGCTTCATAGGTTACTATATATGAAGTAATAAAGTCCAATAAATATGCCAAGCCGGTGCAGTCAGCCTCAGTCGCGGGAGTTCCATCTTTTTCCCGAATCATCTCTCAACGCCACTGGCGTTCATCCTCTCTTCTTTCTATCCTCTACCGTCCAAGTCTCTTTATTTTAGGGCTCCTCTCAAGTTTTTCTCCATCCAGGGCTCTCCTCCCGTCTCCTAAAAAACCCTTTTTAAACACCAGGGGCGAAACCACAACACGCCCCTCGTCTCTTCTCATTGGCCGGCCACAAAAGTCTGCCCTCGTCCTCGGGCCACATTTGTGTACTATTTGTGCGGCAAACACAAATACATTCCTGGTCCGTCTGGAAACTAAGGACGCCATAATTCTTATCTAACATCTGAACACCCTTGTCCATCACACCACCTGGGTTCTATAATCCCATTCTCTCGACACCGACCAAGGCCACAGGATTCTTTCATACAGGCTTCGCCTCTCTTTGGCCATTATGACTACCAGACTGGGGTGTCGGCGTTTGCCCGAGGTCAGACAATAAACAATGACCTCTTGGCCACGTGCACTTGTCACCTAACATCTGTTCGGAGCCATAAAACTTAGCATGAATGGAAGGGTGGAGTTCATCCCAATCGAAGACGTCACAATGAGAATCAAATGGTCTTTGGCAGAAAGTGCAAAATGTATGAAATTTGTAAATACTTTTTTATCCATAAAATATAAATAAAGAAAAAAGAACTATGGGCAATATTTAAAATAAATTATGAATTGAAATATTAAAAATGAAGATTTAGCTTACAAGTAGAAATGAATGCAAATTAAAAATAAAGCATTCATAATTTAGAAATAAGACAAAAGGTTTTAAAAAATACGATTTTCTAACTAGTACACATGAAGGCATGTCTTGCTAAGTGAGAGAGTATTAACATGGCATTGTTCAGCTACACAAGGGCTTTTGGCAACAGACCTCGTAATCTTGAACCATGGTAAAGTGATGAGGACGACACCTGTGCTGGCACCCCTCCTCTCTTAATAACTACACCAGCAGAAGGACGTTTGAGCTCTCGACAAATTTAATGTGCATCACTCCCCTACACGGCAGTCTGGGTCTTCAGCAGCACTAGGCTCGATCTCATGATACACCAGCCGCGAGTCTGTTACTTTGACCACTAAGCTAACATGTCACAGTTATAAAAACTACTGTTCAAAAAATATCACACGTAAGAACAATAAATATTTATAGGGAGCTAATTTGTTATCAGTATACTACGCGCAAAACGTCTTTTAGATGCGATTTTGAAATCACTGCAAATAAGATTTTGGAATCCAATAGTTTTCAATCCATGAAGGTGGTCTCACACTAAGAACTCAACATGTAAGTAATTTAAAAGAATAGTTTATTCCTGACAAAAGAGGAATTACATTAATTTTAGAAAAAGCCAGAATGGAAGCACTATTATTGTAGAAAACCAGCTATAGAAAAATATGAGTACCAGGATTTAAAGAAATAGAACACAAGGTATTTATAAATTTCGGGAAAAGAAGCAGAAGAAAAATGAAAAAATAATAGCTGTTAAAAACTAAAAAAATTTCAAACCACAAAAAAAGAAATCACTATCATGATGTAAAAAGATAAACGGTAAATGTTATAAAAAATGAGATTCTCTCTTTAAATGTTTTTTTATATATATATATTCGTGGGATTTGAATGTATTGGAAATAATTCGAATAATTTTCAATATATCCAAAAATTCCAAGTTTTATTTGTCAATTTTGACCAAGGAACATTTAAAAATGCATTACTTAAAAATAAAGTTGAAGTAAAATTACAATTTGTTGCCAGTGAAAAAAGAATTATTTCCGATAGATTTACTATCGTAGAGCCATGAAAATTTACAATGTAAACATCAGCAATAAAACATACAGCTGTCAAATTATTTAACCTGTCTGCAAACTATTTTCATTTTGCTGTCATGCTTATCACATTTCATAATGGCCAAAATAAGCAAAATCTCAATCAAGAATAAGATTTTTTTTTTTAAAAGAAAAAGATTATTAGAAAACAAAGTGCAAATTTAGTAATCCTTTTAGTCCATAATAATTGAAAAAGTGGAGCCCTAATATTCTTTTAATAAGAGGTTTAGTAAACACCAATATAATATTTAAAATATCCATTTATGAATATAAATGACAGAAGACTAAAACTGCAATCTAGACAACGGGAAGCATGGAAATGCTTGTTTGTGAAGAAAATCTACTTAAAATCGTCTGAAATTAATAAGGATACTGCCATAAATATAAATCAGTAAAAAATTCATTTTAATATACTATAATAATAATATCAAATAATATACATAATAAATGATAGTAAAATAAAATTACAAAAGAGGATAAAATTAAATATAATAGAAAAAATAATGGATGATAACCAAATTTAATGGTATTGGTAACCATATTGTAATGTTATTGCCCAACTTGTGACAATTGTCAACAACAACGCTTGCTACCTCGTGTACCGATATCAAATTAGAACATTAATTTCAATACTCAAAAATTAAAAACGACAAGCTGTCTCCTTTCCCCTCCAACCTGAAATATAAAAGAAAAAAGTCATTTAAGGATGGCTTATAGTACCTATCTTTGTTATTCTATGGAAGAAAATTTGATATTAATAGCCGACAAGTATAATTGAATATGAATAAATATTATGATAATTTTCTGAGATACAAGTCTTTCACTTTTTTCCCCCCAATGAAATAATCGAGGACCAGCTTTAAGAATTAGTTTTCAATGTCTCATTATCTAAAAAAAAAAAAAAAAAAAAAAAAAAGACTTTTTTTCATCTATGTTTTAATCTGTTAAAAAATATTTATATTTATGTCATTAAGTATATTTTCCCAACTAATGCAGTAGGAATAAAAACACCAAAATTTTGGTCTACCTGAAAAACTGCAATATCTATAAAAGAATTACTTGTTTTATTATTATGGTACTTCCTGTATGTCAAACTGAACAGATTTCTTACGTGTATCCACTCACATGTACAACATACCTGCATACAGGAGTTTTTGTACCACAGCTGTATTAATTTTTAGTACTTAACATATTATCGCAACCGAATTGGCGAGATTATATGAAATAAAGTACATGGTTGTGTCAAAATTTAGCGTGTACAAAGCATGAAAAATCAGTATCCCCAACTTGGCGAATTATTTTGAACGTTGGCATTATTACGATAATATGTAAGTACCTACATTTTCTCTACCTTCCTTTAATTCATTCTGGACCAGTTGATTTTCGCTGTTAAACCTAACTCTATTTCAAAACTCATATAAAATCTTTGCTGTAACAAAATATGCCCCAAAATTTATGAATTATAATCATTCCAAATCCAGATAACACCGTGTGACGAAGTGTCTCTTCCCCCTATTTTACAACAGATCCCTTGCCAACAGAAGTTGCGAAAATTCCAGGCATTTCCCTAATTGCTGGGAAGGAATTTTGTAACTGGATGGTCGAGTTTCGGCACCTTTTTTCACAGCTGACCGGACTGTCAAAAAGATGCGCCTTATCATTATGTATTCATTTTCCCACAACTCGGTGACGACATCGCGTCTGAGAACGTACAAATGTGCACCCAGCCTCGGCGCCTCTTTGGGACTAGTGGAAACGAGACCGATTTGGCGCGGCAGAAGGGTAAGACATCAAAGGAGCCGAGACCGGAAGGCGGCAGAAGAATCAGGGGGAATGAGGCCGACAAAGAGATGAGAGGTGGATGACTAGGAGAAAGAGAGATGATATAAAAAGGGTGAGAGAGTCCGGACGAGAGAAGACTGGATTTTTGAAGGGACTTTGTTCCGACGTCCCTTGAGCGATAGGAAGAGCGATAACGAGCCCGCGAAGTACAGCGGTCTCCTGGCTTGAAAGATCAAGGGAACGGGAGAGAGTACGAAAGAGACTCGAAGTGATTACGGACCAGCCCGCGAAGTACAGCAGTCTCCTGGCTTGGAAAATTAAGGAACGGAAGAGAGTGCGAAAGAGACTCGAAATCGTTACGGACTCTTTTGATATTCAACTGTAAAAGAATATACCATTTTATTATTTTTTTGATGATTTTCATATTGAAATAAATAGTTAACCAAGAGCTGAGAGAAATCATTACAACCGGTATGATCACGGGACTTAGAAAGTGGAAAACGCAATCTCACATATGATACCGTGTTCCCTGAAGTAATCATATATATGCAATCATGATCTTGAACAGATAAATAAATAAAAGTGTAAACTATACTTAATCGGGTTAAATATTAAGAATCTGATATATATCTCATTCATTTTCATCCAAATAAACAAAACATTATGGTCACATTAAGGGTGTGTTATAAACCAGAAGATCAATATGTTGTGAATTAAAACTTACTTTCAACTGGGCTTGTGTCTTTATTATAAAAAATGTCAGATTAATAAGAGTTTTTAGAAATATCACAATAGTTTTCAATCAAAGCAAAATATTATGGTCATGAAAGTATAGCCTTTTTGCATTAGCGTAATGTACACCCCCATATTGGGGGGGGGCAAAACCTGACTTTGCAGGGGGGCATTACACCATTCCGTTTCTGCACTATGTTATAAGATAAATCGGTCCTTACATATTATGGCAACAACGTTCAAGGTAACTCGCCAAGTTGGCAATACCAATTTCGCAGTGTTGTGTTTGCTTAGTTGGCAATCTTATGTGTTTCGTGTCATATAATGTTACCAAAAGGCTGTGATAATATGTAAGTACTGTGATAAATCTTATTTAAACAATGCAGATCAATTATTGTTGGGTTATTAATTTAGTGGACTGTACTAAAATTCACCAATTAAA
>BMAV01002877.1:193780-217033 GCA_019973955.1 Trichonephila inaurata madagascariensis
CGCCAAGATGTGGCGCCAACATGCCAAAGTTTACATGGGCATTAACAATTATTAATTAGACAAAATATCCATAAAATATCAGTAGTTAAGTAAATTTAATTTTTATACTCATAATGTCTATTACCAAAAAGTAAAAATCATTCTTGAAATATATTATGTTCAATTTTACTAACTAATTTTACTCATTCAGTACAGTTAATTTTGATTCTTTCAATATTCAAAAATGAGACTGAAAGAAATCGTAAAATAAGTGTATTGAAGTTGTTGAAACTCTTAAATAATTTCTGTATGGGAACTTTTAAGACGTTTTCCATAACTTAATTAATAAGCTAAAAAAGTACTTTAAAATTTTCAAGAAACTACATTCAAGGCACCTTTTACTAACAGTGTGCTAATTGATAATAACTTAATACCATGTTCAGTCAATTGGTAAAACCATATTGCGTGCTGAAACATGTTAATGCTACAATTCATACAAGCACATTTTACTGCAAAACAATAGTTTTACTTATATAACATAATGGTCAATGGTTGACCACCTTTCAAAGCAGAATTTAAAATGGGATTTTATAGTAGTTGGCTATGTGCCACGACATAGATAAAGCTTTTCGCTTTTGGGTTAAAGTGTAGAATAGGGGGCCCTTTGGATTCGGCGACCGGAATATATCACTAAAGAACTTAATTTAAATACATTACTGATAACTTTATAAATATATATATATATATTATTTCTCATTAATATTTCTTTATTTTCATTGTAAAATTCCACTTTGTAATTTCTCTTAACACCTATCGCTAAAGTAAGTTGCTTGGCTCCTAATTTCAGTTGCTAAAAAATTAACTTCGCCAAGGACCCCCCCCCCCCTAATTCTACACTGAAACCCAGGTTGGGTTTAATAAGAATGTTGCTTACAAATGAATTTAGTGTTGACTTGACTAAAACAAACAATAAGGCTTATGAATCAAGTAAATTGCTTTTTAAATAATCCTCTAAAATTATGTAAACATTTGCCATATCGCGAAATTGGCAGTCAACCAAACAGAGAGTGTAATTAATAATTTTACCAGCATATTAAACTTATCTTATATTAAAAACAAATCATATACTTTTAATTTTACAAAGAAGAGAAAATCAGTCAAGTAAAATAACAACAAAGAATCAAGTACTCATTTTAATATGAGTTCCTCCGCGTGTAGCGTGGTAGATTCGAAATATAGTTCGGAAGATTTAAGAGAGTTAAATTTGTTGTTGAGCCCCAATTTTCAAAATATGTAGCCGGTATATTAAAAGTTTCTGTAATTCTGAATATCTTTTTGAATTTGTTCGAGAGCATTAATTCACACTTCAGGCCCGGCGCGGCCGTTGAGTACATGTAAGGAATCAAATTCGATAAAGACATGCGGTCAAATCTGAAACAAACATATTCATTTCAAAATGAGTATGTCTGCGTGCTCATTTTTGAGTATGTCTTTTTTTCTCCGTGCTCGCCGCGGTAGACTAGTGGTCAAGGTCACGGACTCGTGACTGGTTTGTCATGAGTTCTGACCTTTTATCGCTGAAGACCCATCATGCAGAGGGTGCCGCTACATGTTAAATCGGTCGTCGCTCAAACGTCCTCTCGTTGGTGGAGTGTGGAAGGTAGGAGAGGAGGGTACCAATTCAGGTGTCGTTCTCGTCACTTGAACATGGTTCAAAATGATGCTGTCCGTCACCAGTAGCCCTCATGCAACTTTATAGTGCGCGACCCGTAAATATCACTCACTCTCAATCACTACTCTATAAGCCTTTAATAGAATCTGGACTCGGACACAAGATTCAACAGAAACAACTGTGAAGTGGACCGTGACTACTCAATTGCCACATTCACATCAATTTAAGGTATCCGAACACGTTGAAATGGCCAAATTCTGTCAAAAAACATTTTTTTTTTGTTTTTTATTTTATTGAATAGTGCTATCTTTTAGCTTTCCAAAACATCCTTTGTTTTGTTTCTACGTTACCTAGAGGTCAAGTTATAGTCAATTTTATAAAATTAAAAAAACCGGAAGTGAGCCTGTCATCTACCGGAACTAGGCATTTAACTGGCTTAAAATCTGTCAAAAATTAGTTTTAGGAGCAGTTTTTTGGAAATGCAGTTTTAAAATTCTTTTAAGGAAATAATACAAATAATTTCTTGTCTTAAAATTTAGTGGCAACACTACATTTCTTTCAATAGTTTGGCAATAAGAGATTGTGTTTACAAAATGTTCAATCGCTTTTCACTAGCTTTTAGCTCGAGTGTTTTGATTTATTTTGCTAAGGTTGGCATTCTTTTTTGCGAAATTTTATTATTTAAATTTTGTATTAAGTTATGGGTAATCGCAAGAATAGAAATTCTACTAGTAAATATAAGTTTAAAGGCAATAGATACACTAATAAGAACAACACAAATGATATCGATAAAAATATCAAATCTGCACCTACTGCAAGTGAAATAAAACTTCAAAATGATTCAAAAATATCAAGTACTGTTGAAAATGAAGATAAGAACGTAATTTTTAATTTAAAAATTTTAAGTAATGTGATTTCCTTATTATGCTGCCCTGAATGTTTCGAAAATAAGATACAACTTTTTCAAGAATCTGTGTTTGGCTTAGCATCTAATATAATACTATAAAATGTAAAAACTGTAAATTTTTCAGCTCCTTTTGTACATCCATGAAAGTCAACAAAATGCACAATATAAATCTTTGTTTTTGGCTTAAGGTATCCGACTACGTTCGGAACCGTGATTTTGCAAAAGCGCGCAAATGGATAATATTTATGATATTTAGTGTCACTTAGATTAGAATACATGTATACAATTGTTTTAAGGACATTATGACAAAAAAAATTATTTAACTTAGAATAACATTTTTTCCAAATGTTCTCCTTTTGTAAAAAATGCTTCCATTGTATTAATATTTTTCCTGTATTCCGCTCAGACCTCTCTACAGAGTCTTAACTAGAATTTTTGAAATGCATAACTCGGAAGTCGGTTAATCCATGTTTTACGAAAACAGAAGGGAGAAATTTTAAGAAAATACGCCGATATTTATTTCAAATGGTTGTAACTCTGAAAGTAATTTGAATTTTTCAAAAATCCTAGTTGAGCCTCTGTACAGAGGTCTGAGCTATATACAGGCAAAATATTAATACAATAGAAGCATTTTTTACAAAAGGAGAACATTTGGAAAAAAGGTTACTCTAAGTTAATTTTTTGCCAAAATATTGTATTTCAATAATTTTTTTTTGTCATAATGTCCTTAAAACAATTGTATACATGTATTCTAATCTAAGTGACACTAAATATCATGAAAATTATCCATTTATGTGCTTTTTTAAAATCATGGTTCCGAACGTAGTCGGATACCTTAAGAACCATTGGAAAGGGACACTCTGCTGCAAGGAAGCTGTGTTCAGCTATCAATGTGAACTTTCCTTCTAAAAGACCAGCTTTCAGGTTTCTTGAGAAAAAATTAGAGCATGTTTCTAATAAAGTTGTATGTAAAATTATGAATGAGGCTGCAGCTGAGGTTCACAAAAAGAATAATTTTGATGAAGTTATTCAATGCAGTGTGTCAGTCAATGGAACTTGGCAACGTAGAGGACACTTGTCTTTAAATGGATGTGTTAGTGTCATTTCCATAGATAATGGTAAGGTTTTAGACATTGAATTCTTGTCGAAAATGTGCAGATTATGTTCGAAGAAAACCGAAGACAGTATTTGGCATGAGTGTGAAAAACATGTTGAGTCATCTGGTGCGATGGAACCTGTCGGAGTGTATAGAATATTCGAAAGATCTGCTTAGATGAAGAAATTGCAATATGTGCAATTTTATGGAGATGGGGATTCAAAAAGTTTTGACGCGGTTAAAAATGTTTATGGTGAAAACAGCGTTAAAAAATTTGAATGCATTGGCCATATTCAAAAGTGTGTTGGCTCAATGCTTCGAAAGTTGAAGCTCAAGCAAAAAGGTCTGGGAGGTTGTGGGAAATTAACTGATAGTTTCATCGATAAACTGCAAAACTATTATGGTATTGCTATCAGATCTAATGTCAATAACATAGAAAAAAATGCAAAGTACAGTAATTGCAGCATTTTTTCATTGCTGTTCCAACAAAAACCCACCGATGCATGGCCAATGTCCAGTTGGACCCGACAGCTGGTGCAAATTTCAACGAACTACATTTCACGGAAAGATGCATATTGATACTGGCAAGGAACTTCCACAAGAAGTAATTAAAATTATTAATACTCATTATATGAAGCTATGTGACAAGCATTTACTCAATAAATGCTTACATGGGAAAACACAGAATGTAAATGAAAGTTTTAATGGCATTCTGTGGAAATTTATCCCGAAAGATATTTTTGTGGAGTTACAAACTCTGAGATTAGGGGCTCACATGGCTGTCATACAATTTAATAAAGGTTTTCGAGGATTGTTAGATGTGTTGAACCACAAGCTCAAGTACAAGTTGGTGCCAATACTGAAAGAGGTTTTGCCCAACTCGATGAAGAGCGTGTTAGTGAATCAAAGCATCATTCACATTATCTGTAGTAAAAACTTCCAGAAAAAAAAAAAAAATAGGTCACGAAAAAAAAGAAAATTAGCCAAAGATGAGATACAAAAGGGCATAACTTACAAATGTGGGGAATTTTAGCTTTTTATATGTATAACTTACATTAAAACAACAAGAGTTTAAACTTTAAATCCTTTTTTCTCTAAATTGTTTTTTATGCATAATGTATTCACGGTGAGTCAGATAACTCAAAATATTATGAATATATTTCTATAAAACTTTTTGAACCTGATACTTATATTGTTTTCTAGAGAATGTACTAAAATATTTCTTATTGTATGAATAATAAGTTAGTTATTAACTAGTTATTTAAATAACGGTCTCATAAAAATGTTACATTTCCTATAATATTTACTCGATCATCTCTAAAATTTTTAAATTTTAATAAAACATTAAAATTTTAGTAGATACTCTAGATAAATACATCTAATTTGTTTTAGTAATACTTTTACCGATATAAGTGAATTACTTTTTTCTCTAATTGCTTTGAAGTTTTTCAAAAATATTGCTAAAATTTTACTTATAATTGTGATTTTTCTGAAATTCAGATATCTTAAGAAATACATTTTGTCAGTTAAATGTTAGTGGTATTCATCTCTAAAAAAGCATTCATAGTGCTTTAATGTGCTATTTTTAAATAAAGTACTCTGAACGTGTTCGGATACCTCACAATGATTTTAAAGCAACTTATTGTACTCGAAATATGTTCAAAAATAATTTAATAGAGGCTTTTCGAAAGTTTTCGCTTATGATCTCCATCCGAAGTATGGATACAAAATAACTGTTTTTTAACTATCTTTAAGAAATATACATGTTGTACAAAATGACGATGATCTCGTCATTTTATACATCAGTTAATCAGTCAAGAACGACACTAATGTTGCGTGGTATAGTTTCACATTTCTTTATTAACATAGTGTGACGCCTCACGCATCTTTTCTTTAACATAACCTCTGGGTTCTTTGGGGGCCAAGATTAAGGGCAACTCTTCTCCAACCAAATCCCAAGAAGCGAAATGTGAAAAAGAAATGCAAATAAGATAGCTTTTAAATAACACAAGTTTCAGTAAGTGAAATGACAATTTTTGGGAATGGTATGTGTGGAAGACACAAGTGTGAATTGACAGCCAATGGTGAAGTTACCTGGAAAACAAGCCATTAAAACAAGGTGCATACCATTGCACGCGCGCCCAGACGTTTCCTCATAAGATTGAATCTAAATTTGGATTAAGGTAGGAATAATTATTTGATATTAGGACTTGTAATATTATTAGAAGTGAGAGAAGGCAAATTAAATAATTATAGTGGTCTAAGTTACGCGATTCGGTTTAACTATTACTGTGTGTTTGTTCATTATAGATTCTCGCTTACTTAATATTATCTAAATTGTTAGACATTTAAGTTCTATTCTTAATAAAGTCATATTAAGAATCAAAAATGTCCATTCCTTTTGCAAACTCTACACCTCTAGCTCACGCTGACAATCAAAGATACGGTCGCCATAGAAGGGCGGTATCACAATAGGATTAAGAAACTAGACGAAGACTGTTGTCGACGGGTCTCGTATTTTTGAACTTTGATCAAGTAAAGAGGATAATACTTGACCTCAGTACCGAAATTTCGATAGGATACCAACTTGAGTCTCTAAGCCTCGACAGACGTAACGTGCATCAATTCCAGCATTCTGCGTGTGTGTGTTCAGTGGCATCATGACTCGAACCAACGACTCAACAGATACACCACCGTTCACAAATTCGCGGCAACATCAAAGTTTTGCAACGTAGCTCTGTCTATACAGGGCTTTTGGGTCCGTCGAGAGCTCAATTGGCAGAACGGTGAATTGTAGATGGTTTCAAACGGATAAAAGTAGTAGTTTTTGTTGTTCCAAATAATGGATATTTTGGGAACATGAACTGGTAATTCAACCTCAACATTACCGGTTGAGGAGTTCGGGATCACGGGCACAAAGGTACTGCAATTGAAATGCACTACACACAAAATTAGGAAAACTATTTTCTTTTAATTCACATGCAAACTTCAGAAATGCAAAAAAAAAAAAAAACCCTTTTAAACATTATAAATTTACTATTACGAAAGAATTTGTGCCCTTACAACACTAAACATTAATCTAAAAAGAAATTTAAGCATCAGTTAACACAGATAAGTGCACTAAATGTCTAAAATAGTCACCAAGGTACAATTTTTGTTCCAAAATTCACCTCTTCCTCCCCTTTTTTTTTGTGCATGCATACATTTGTAAGCAACCGCAATGTACCCCAGAATATCTTTTTTTGAAACTCCCTCATTGAAAGACATCAAATGTATAAATAAAATAAATTTAGAAGCTTTCCATACTGAATATATACACATTTATGACGATATTTATAGTCCCATGTTTCCAATATATTGTATGTATTATATTTTCATCTATATTTGTAAGCATATTTACTCCGGACATTTTTTTTTCTTTCCAATTTAAGAATTTCATTATAAAGACTAATTTACTCCCACTTTCATTTCTTTTTATCAAAATAAAACTATGCCCGCCTTTCGGTAATGCGTGGGTTTCTTCCCAAAGCACCCAGCGAGAGCTTTAACAGCTTCTGTGATGACACAAAATGATTCGTCGCTTTGCTAATCCACCTCAGCATGTTTTTGAACAGTGCTTTGGTGAGACAAAAATATACCAAAAACATGAGTTGGGGTGGGAGGCAGAGACCAGCTAGAGGCGTCAGATGGTCCGAGCACAGAGTGACCGGCCGGCGCCCCGGCATTTGGACACGTCAACAAAAGGATAATCTCCCTCCGCAGCAGCTTCGTCGCCGCCGAATGGGTCATCTAAGCCAGGAAGGGAGGACAAATTAATCCGCCCGAAGCGATCCGTCTGATTGGGGGCAAAATGTTTTTCCAAGTCGTCTTTCAAAAATAGTGGCGAAACATCAGGATTTGCCACTCGTCAAGTAAAAATATTGGATCGCCTGGATTTAGCAATCGAGTCTTTATCTGTCTGTCAGCTCTCAATATTACGCAAAACGAATAATAAACAGTTTTAGAATTTGATGTTTGTCGAATATCATCAATGGTTTTAAGCTGCAAATTATTTTAAGGTATCCGAACACGTTGAAAATGACCAAATTAGATCTAGACAGATATTTTTGTTTTTTACTTTATTGAATAGAGATATCTTTTGGCATTACAAAACATTATTTGTCTTGTTTCTACGCTTTCTAGAGGCCAAGTTACAATCAATTTTATAAAGTTAAAGAAACCGGAATTGGGTCTTTGATCTACCAAAAGTGGCCATTTAAATGGCTCAAAATCTATTATGGCGAGTCTGATAACTTAAAATGTAACAAATGTATTTCTATAAAACTTTTTGAACCTGATATTTATGTTATTTTCTAGAGAATGTACTAAAATATTTCTAATTGAATGAATACTTTTTGAGTTATGGCTTGTTATTTAAATAATGGTCTCATAAAGAATGTCTCATTTCTTATAATGTTTACTCGGCAGATGTAAAATTTTCAAATTTTATTAAAACATTAAAATTTTAGTACATTTTCTAAATAAATACATCTAATTTATTTTGGTAATACTTTTACTAATATGTTTATTACTCTTTCTGTAATTGCTTTGAAGTTTTTCAAAAATATTGTTAAAATTTCCCTTATAATTGAGATTTTTGTAAAATTCAGGCAATTTATTGTAAATATTGTTGGGTTAAATATTAGTTGGTAAAATCCAAGGAGAGCCCACACCCTTGGCGACAAACTGAAAAACGCGCCAAGCCAGAACGAGATGGCGCTAAGCGAAACCGACAATGGCGGCGAGTATAGCGGGAAAAGGTGGATGCGTAATGAAAATATATGTTAGCAATACGGAAATTAAACATTTAAGACAAAAAATATAAAAATAGCACTTACTTTCTTACTGCTGAATTTTTCCAAGTGGAGGGTACAGCGTAACAGATTTTAAAAAGGACTTGAAGGTCTCATCGCTCAGCGAATGATCGTCTGAGCGCCGCCATATTCTTCTGCGAGGTAATGGTCGACGGCATGGCTGGTACGATTTCGAAGAAAACGTTTTATTGCTGACCATGTGTGTTACATCATGCCGATCATTACATTTAGGACATTCAAAACTCTAAGCAATCAATCCTTCCTTCCTTCATACACCATTCAATCAATTCTTACCTTTCGCCTTCAAAAAATTAAAAAATTCTAAGATTTACACACGCAGCCATACTTTCAGCCCGGTGCCCAACAACAAAATGAAATTCGAAATGCCCGCCTACAAAATACGAAAATTTCAGAAATAGTTAGGTTTACCATATCTAGTGTATCAAAGTAGGGTTACCAAGATTGCGCAATTATCGCCAACCAAAATAATTCGCGCCAAGGGCTCTCCTAGGACCGAACTCTCCAAAAGTGTTCGGATACCTTAAATTTTTTGATTGTTTATAAGCATCAAAGTTTGAAGCTACAAAGGGCTATTGGTGACGGAATTCATCCTCGTCACTTGATAGAAAAAGAGGGAATTCGGTCATTTTCTACCAAGTGACGAGAACGACACTCGAACTGTCACTCCATTCTTCCACACCTCGTCAATATGAGGATTTATGGGCTCGACATATTTCATCATCAGTGCTCCTACACGAGGAATTTTGGGTGACTCGAGAGCTCAAACCCACGACTGATCATGAATTCGCGATTCTTCTGCTACGGCCGTAAATTATCTTGAAAGAAACTTGAAGAAATGGTGCCCACCTTTCAGGGGTCTTAAAATATAAATAATTTTCAAACAGGTATAATTCTTTTAAATTTAAATTAAATGATTTGAATCCCTTACACATTATTTATAAAAGAATGAGGCTTCACACAGAAAAGTATAAAATGTTTAAAATAATAATCATAATTTTAAAAACCACATAAGTATATGAAAATTCTATAATAAATATTAAATATTTTTTGCGTTACGCACGCTGATGATAAGGCGATAACCTCTGATGTATAAGGCTTTATAGAATTATAAAATGCATCATACTCTTTAAACCCTACCTAATTTTAGTATTATATATCTTTTGTATATCAAAATAATTATAAAATATTGCAATTTTTTAAATATTTTTTAAAAATGTATTTTTTTATTTATTAAAATATGTAAGTTATTATTCTATTTATATAAAAATAGCTACAGTGTAATAAGAGAATACATTTAACTTTATAAATAAACTTATAGCTAGTATTTAAAGTTACTATTTTAGAAAATAGCATGCGCGGCGTAAAACTTAATAAATATTTCTTATAGAAAAGTTTCTTATTTTCATATGCTTATAATTTTTAAAATTATGATTAGATACATTTTATACTTTTCTGAAGCCCCATTCCTTTATAAATAATGTGTAAAAGATTCGAATTATTTAATTTAAATTTAAAAGAATTATACCTGTTTGAAAATTGTTTATATTTTCAGACCTCTAGAGAAATTTATAACACTCCTGAGATCTCTTAACTAGAGTTATGAGGTCTCATAGATTTTAAAATTTGTATCCATTAGAAGTCTTTTTACCATCCTTTGTTTTGAAAGTAAAATACCCGGATTGGATTTTTTGTAAAATTGATTTAGGTGTATTTGTGAGAAAAAAATGCAATTTACACTGCTGGCCACCGTAAATGCAACACCCTGAAGGAAACATGCAAATAACATGTCTCGAAGAAAACAGCGATCAGCTTTTGATCAAGTATCCGAGTTCGACAAAGGAAGAATAGTGGCCTACCGAGATTGTGGATTATCTTTCAGGGAAATCCGTAGTCGTGTTGGACGAAACCAAACAACTGTAATGCGGATATGTGACCGTTGGATGCAGGAGAGTACAACGGACCGACGTGGTCAATCGCATCCACCACAGTGCACCACTTCACGTGAGGATAGGCAAATTGTGCGCATGGCAGTGACGGATCGCTCAGTCACATCACGAAGAAATAGCACAGCACATTGAGTCTGTAACGCATCATTCAGTGTCTGCGCGTAACAATCGACGTCGTTTACAGCAGAGTAGTCTGTCCGCAAAACGTCCATTGCTTGACGCAGAACCACAGGCGTCTCCGCCGCCAATGGTGTAATGAAAGAAGGATGTGGGCGGCAGAATGGAATGAAGTTGTCTTTACTGACGAGTCACGCATCTGTCTGGAACTCCACGATGGTCGGATTCGAGTCTGGAGACACGGTGGAGAGAGGATGCTGAACAGCTGCATTATGCCCCGCTACCCTGGTCCTGCACCGGGTATTATGGTATGGGGTAGTATTGGATATCACTCTCGCATTCCTCTAGTATACATTGCCTGTACTTTAAACAGCCAGCGCTGCATCTCCGAGGTGTTGGAGGCAGTTTTCCTTCCTTACCTTCAAGGCTTGGCAACAGCCATATTTCAACAGGATAATGCGTGACCACACGTGGCATGCATTGTCCAAAGGTTCTTCGTCAATCACCAGATTGAATTGCTTCCCTGGCTAGCTCACTCTCCGGATCTTTCACCGATAGAAAACATGTGGTCCATGGTTGCTCAATGATTGACCCAGATTATACCCCCAGCTGCCACACCAGATCAACTTTGGCAACGTGTAGAAGCTGCTTGGTCTGCTGTACCCCAAGAACACATCCAAAGTCTCTTTGAATCAATGCCGATGCGTGTGACAGCGGAGATCTCCAACAATGGTGGCTACTCTGGCTACTGATTCTGGCAGGAACCACACTTCACAGAAGTCTATAAATTTAATCTCTTTTTATACTTGGTCAATATGTTATCTACAAAATAAATTTTGTTGTGCTATCGCTTGTTTTTCTTGGTGTTGCATTTACGGTGGCCAGCAGTGTAAATTATTATGGTTATTCGTTGAATCCGCGTGATACTTCTCAAAATGTGCATTAGCTAAACATGAAATGGGCAGTGAGTAATCGTTGTATAGCACTCAAACAAAAGATGAATCGACGAGATTTGAAAATCGCCTAAGTCGAGGTATTACTCTAATCAAGTTCAAGGATTAGCATAAGTATATGGTCGAGACAAAATATATGCGCGTGGTTTTAGGTGTTACAGAATGCATTTTTGAATTGACTTATTGATTGATTATTAATGTCTCACTTCAAATTAATACGAAGGCTATTGGCGACGGATCTCCTAGTTTTGAGCCAAGGTAAAGTTCCATGGACGACATCTGAAAACCCTATCACCAAACTTTCCCTCTACGGTAATGTGAAAATCAATCCTCGAGACATTTTTGTATTATTAGATTTTTACATTATTTAAGTAGGTTTTTACATTTTAGTAAATAAATTTCATTGAATATTGATGGTATTTCTCATGAAATCTTTATTTACTTCTGCTTTTGCAGAATTTTTTTCCAAGCCTAACGTTACGAGCGTACTTAATGCAAATCAATGATTTTTGTAAGTTGCGTCATGAATCAATACATTTTATGCTTGAATCCGATCCCTATTATCAGTGAAATTATACAGTGTAATATAATTTTAATCATATTTTTAAGAATCTAGTAGTTTACTTTTATCTTGCTATATTCTTATATATTATACAGGATTGTTTGAAGAATAGCAATTTAGTATATTATATATGATCTATCTCCAGCGTTGTGACACTGAATTCTTTTTGCGATTAATCTAAGTCCGGTACCATTGCAAAAGAAAGAATGCTTGAACAGCAGAGCTCAACGCTCACAAAAGACTTCTAAATCAGGAAATTAAAGTTGCCGAAACCTGATCCCCGCTGATGCATCTAAGCATTTTCCTCGCCGACTCTTCAAGAAAGTTACTGAGCTCGGATCACTATTTTTGGATCATTTATAAAAGTTATATTTCTTTCTACAGAAAGTTGCAATCCTCTTATCCCTGAAATCTTTAATGTGCATTCGATAAAATATATTTGCTTTTGTCTTTATATAATCAATCTACACCAGCGTTTCTCAAACCCCCTAAAGGGGCGGGATCAGCCTAGCGCGAGCATATCGAAATAAAAGATTTGAGAAATTACAAATTTACTGAAAGGTAACAAAACAAAATACATTCTGAAAAATAAAAAATAAAATACACATTTACAGTGATATAATGTATTAGTACTTTACAATGAATTTGATAACTAATATCTCAATACTAAGTTAAAAAAGAACAAGTTGAATAATAATTACTAGTGACTCCCAAGGGTTGCCATACACAATATTAAACACAAAATTTAATACTTATCTTGATGACTTGTACGGTTTATGATTAAAAAATTATGATTGAAAATTGGGTCGCAAATATTGAAAGTTTGAGAAGCACTGATCAACACTATTAAAAAATCCTAAGGTAAACAAACGTATCTATCTATGTATCTCTACATATGTACGGCCACCTTTTCACGAAGCACTGAACACCAATTCGACCCTTTAAATTCAAAATTACAATTAGTTAAAAAGATATTGGTTAAAAACCTTAATGAACACGATTCATCTGCATTGTTGTAACAATGTCGTAAATATGCGTCGAAAACCGGTTTTCATCCAAACTGGAATTTCATGACGTTGCTCTTTCGCGACAAAATTTATTCTCTTTGATTTAAAAACATATGCCTTTAACGAGTGATTACCTTGAAATATATTATTAAAATCACAATTTCTACAACTAACGACATTTTTTTCTTAAACGGAATGTTGTAAAACTTCTTTAAAATATTTGGGGAATTTTGTAATTTCGAAAATTTTATTTTTCTGCCTTATAAAAACATAAAACTATTTTTTAAAAAGGTACTGTTCCGTTTCGGGGAACCGTAAAAATGCAACAAAAAGTTGTGGTAAATCTATCACTGAATTCACGAGTTTGAGTGCTTATGAGGCTTGGGTGGAATGACAATTTTCGAAAAGTACCCTATTCCTTATTTATGAGAAACACGTTGTTGGTCTTTAAAAAAAATCCAATTTTTAACCCTTCTCTTAGTTTACGAGATGCTTCAAGAGAAATCACTGAAAGAAAAATCTTCAATGTATAAGAACAAAATGAGGAAATGTTTCTGTCAGATAAAAGGGTTTTATTTTTTAATGTTTTTTTCCTAAATAGCGAATGTAAATTTCAAAGATTTCAAATGCTTTTTATTACTTTTAATTCTAAAACAGAATTTATTTCTTTAGACACTCATGGACAAAAAAATTAGTGCACCAAGAAATAATTGTGGGATCGTAACGAAACTTGGCATAAAGGTACATGTCGAGGAGATATGCAAATGATAAGAAATGTGGCGTGATTGCCCATTACGTATAGCCGGTATTGGGCGTTTAACTTCGTTCTCCGTGGAGTATAAAACAGGTAACCAAATCTTGTTTGAGTGTGCTGAATTGTTTACAAAGGAAGAGATGAGGGAGACATGCCATTACGCCGTTTTCGAAGACAATATGAGCAGCTGTCGCAGTTTGAGAGGGGGAAAATCATCGGCACGATGGAAGCTGGGTGGTCAGCTAGGCGACTAGCTCGGCAATTAGGCCGCTCTGATTGCGGTGTGAGGAGGTGTTGGGACCAGTGGATCCGAGAGATGTCATTCCCACGAAGACAAGGCTCAGGACGCCCACGACAGACCCGTCGTCGAGAAGACCGCTACATCGTAAAAAATGCACGCGTACAGCCAACTGCTTCGTCGGCTGCCATCCAGGCACAGGTAGCACCTTCACTCGGGGCCCCTGTGTCTTCTCGAACCATACGAAGGTGCCTGGCTGAAGGACATTTGGGATCGTGGTACCCATCACGTGCGCTGCCCTTGACGCCCACTCATCGACGCCTTCGTTTAGAGTGGTGCCGCTCACGAGGAAACTGGATTGCAGTGGAATGGAGCCAGGTTGTCTTTAGCGACGAATCCAGATTCAATCTCAGCAGTGATGACAATCGTGTTCGTGTGGGGAGCCCACGTGGTGAACGCCTCAATCCTGCCTTTGCTTAACAGCGACACACCGCTCCCGCAGCTGGTATGATTGTATGCAGTGCCATTGCCTACAATACACGGTCACCCCTAGTATTGATCCGTGGCACCATGATAGCCCAGCGGTATTTCCATGACATCCTGCAACTACATGTGTTGCCACTCATTCAACGGCTCCCATAAGCTATTTTTCAACAAGACAATGCTCGGTCTCACACGACAAGGGTGTCACAAGACTGTCTCCTCACTGTTACTACCCTTCCTTGGGCTGCCCGATCCACAGATTTGTCTCCAATCAAGCATATCTGGGATCATTTGGGATGGCGGGCATCCCATGAGTTTGAACGAACTAGAGGCAAGGTTACACGGAATATGGAACGAAATGTCTCAAGACATCCTACAGAACTTGTATGCCTCAATACCCGATCGGATATTAAATCCTCCATTCTTTTGCCTCTGAAATAAATGATCCTTTTTTTTGATTTTCTAATCATTTACTTCTATCAAAGTAGTCATTACGCATGTTAAATTTCGTTTCATTTGGACGACTCCTTCTTGGTGCGCTAATTTTTTTTCCTGAGTGTATAAAAAAAAATGAATGCGAGCTTATATATATATATATATATAGTTTTTTATAATATATTATTACTGCAAATGATTCTTAAAAAAAATACAGTTACAGAAAAACCTTAAAAATATAAGGAAAATATTGAAATATTTTATCAGATAGTATTATTTTCTTTTTAATATTTTTTATACAGTGAATGTGTGTGTATTCCCCCTATAATTCTTTTTAGTAGTTATATAATTTTAATCTCGAATAATCAAATATATATATATCCAGAAATAAGCAGTCGTTTCAATAGCTAATGGTAAGAATTTTTAAAATCATTATATAACGAAAATGGATATAACTAATAGTTTTTAAAAAACTAAAGCAGTATTGTTTATATTATTCCTTAATAAATTATTGAATAATAAAATTGCACATTTTCTGTTTTCTTGTGGATAAAACTAGATTAGTTTTGTAAAGAAATAAATACAAATCGAAAATACAAACTTGAAGAAAAATCTTATTCCTGGGGGAAGGGAAAAGTGGGAAAAAAGTATTATAGTCGAAAAAATTGGTGCAACACCCGCATAGGGCCAAAATCATCTTGAAGGAATAGGCCATGATAGCTTTTTGATGACGTCACGAAAGGAGGGAATGCCTCACTACTCTCAGTCGTTGTTAGGAATATAAAGCTTTTGACATTTATTTGTTTTTAAGGCTGTCTTCGGTAAAAGTACGAGAGATTGAACTAAACGCAAAGCACATTTTCAGACAGAAAAATGCCTCAATTTCCATGGAAATTTGTAAATTATAGCTTGTATCTCTATTAACAATATAGAGTTTTTAAAAATTTCAAAATATTCCATGAATACTTCCTTTTTCATTTTAATACAGAAAGGCATAACCCATTTAACTTTACTGTATAGGGGAAAAACACGAAACACATTTTATACCAGAAAAAATGAATCAACTCTGTTAAAAAAGGGAAGTGTGATAAAAAAAAAATGCTGCTTTTTAAAGGATAGTGAAGCCAGAATATCATATTAATTTTTAATTTCTTTTATATCTGAAAAAATGTTCCAAATTCGGGCCCTATTCTTTAACATTAACCGAAAACAGACTTAAGTCGTAGACTAATATTTCCACACATTTGTATTGATTAATTTTTTTATAATTTGCACTTAGAATATTTTTAGAAATTAAAGTTATGTATTAATATGTTACAATGGTATATCTAATTTTTTCCCAGAAAAAAAAGGACAAATATCACTCATGAAAGGCTTATAACAATATGACAAACATCTAAGAAAAACTGACTTAAAGTAAAATAATTTCAGTCAGATAAAAAAAAAGAAACATTTACTTGCAAAGAAAATATGAAAAGTAAAGCATTAGAGGCACATTAATAAAAAAAAAATTATTTTTTTTTAAATGTGAATTTAGAAACGTTTTGCTGGAATCAATGAATCATAAAAAAAGATTAAGAATTATAACAAAATGCATGTAAAAATACATACGAATATAGAAATGACATGAACGGTTTTAGAAACCACCGTAATTATACAGCAAAAATAGATTCTAGATCGTAGGTTCCCAACCTTTTTTGAGCCCTTTCTTAGTGAATATTTCGATACCGCCCCCTTCCCCTCTATAGAAATAAGATTGTACGTAATACATGGTGAAAACAAGAATTAAATTTTAAAAAAATATTCTATTTCTAATAGAATATATTTTTTTAATTTTATTTTTTTTCCAAAGCCCCCATTTTTTTTTACTTGCGAATGTGAAATAGCTATTGCCAGAAATATACTTAAATGTGTAATATTATATATTTTAGTTGTAAATAGGATATTGTTGGAACTGAAACGCTACTGAATTTATTTAAAAGAGAGGAATAAAAGTTTTAGCTTACCTGTTATAAAGAGAGGCAGGAGTTTTGATTATACGAAATATAAACTATTGCTTTCAAAACAATATAAATTTGACTATTTCAACATTTAAAGAATAACACATTAATTCCTGGTTAACATATTTAATTATATTTCTTGGATAATATACGTAATGAAATCTAGTGGACGAAACAATTTTCCTATTGCTCACACAAAGACAATACACATACACTACAGAAATTAAAATTTACTATATCATTCAATTTAATGTAGTTCTGAATGTAATGTTGTCTTAAAGTTTTCCGTCCACTTCCCGAACTATCGAAATATGTAAATTTTCTTACACGTAATAGAAATGATTTATAAATACATACAATCAACATAAGGTAAACAGTATTAAAGTTCACTTTTGTTAATACATAATCAGCTTGTTTTTTTAGTCTTTTTTAGACTGTATTTGGTTAACCTGCCCAAGCCCCATCGTGCCTTCTGAATCCCCTTTAATTTTCTCTGGGTCTTTTACTGCCCCCTGAAATTACGTTGAAAACCTATGCTGTAACCATTGTTGTAACAATGAAGACCCGGTTTGGCGAGTTTGGCTGAAAATCGATTTTCGACGCCAACTTACGTCATTTTTATAATAATGTTGTTACAACAATGCAGACGAAAGTTGAGTTGAATGTTTTTCATATTTTTAATTAATATATTTTTAACTAATTGCAATATCGAAATATAAATGGTCAAAACGGCTTTCTCGGATTATTCCCAATCTTTTGGTACCTTTGGAGAGTTTTTGCGTGGTGCGGCTCGTGAGAGACACACATAGATAGGTACATAGATACGTTTGTTTACCTTCGGATTTTAATGGTGTAGTTTATATATATACTAGAGCTGTCTGGCTCGGCGCTGCACGGGCTTTTTCAAGAGCATAACTTTTTGCGAATGGAAATTACCTCTTGTCGTCTCATATTCAATCCTTCTTGGTTTGTGTGTGATTTCTATGTTTTGTCCTTAAAGTTTCCTTTTTAGAAATTTCTTTGTCTTTGCCCCGTTGAACGGGTCTGTTTTCCCTCCGCTTAGCCTGGCGTGGCACGGGCTTTTTCAAGAGTGTAGCTTTATTCCCCATGGAAATTTCCCCTTTATGAAGGCCAACTCTTCTAGGTGTCTGTGAATGTGTGTGATTTCTATATTTATGCCATTAAAGCTTCTTTTTCTGAAATGTCTTCAGTTTCTCTTTCTTTGCTGACAGGTTTCGTTTTTCTCAGCTTAGCCTGGCGTTGCACGGGCATTTTCGAGTATAAAACTTTTTTTCCCAGAAAGAAATCTTTCTTCAAATTTCTATTTTCGATTTAAATTTACAAAGCTAATCTAGTTTTATCTATAAGAGAACATATAATGTGTGATTTTAGAATTGAATAATTAATTTAGTAATGAATTATAAAAAATAACGCTGCTTTAGTTTTTTTTAAAAAAAGTATTAATTTATATTAATTTTTGTTAAATAATGAATTGAAAACTTCTTAATGTTAGCTATTGATTCAACAGCTTATTTCTGAATGTTTTTTATTCAATTAAAAATACGTAATTATAAAAAAAAAAATATCGGGGAAAGCCTAGAAATTTGCTTACATTCACTGCATAAAAAGAGATTTAAAAAAAATACAAATTAATAAAAACATTTCATCATTATCTGAAGCACTCGTGAATTCTGGTGTTGCTTTACCACAATTAACTGCTTGGTGTGGTTCGTGAGAAGATTTACGCTCATAGATAGATATACGTTTGATTACCTTCGAATTTTAATAGTGTGTGTATATATATACTAAACTGCTCCTTAGAATTTAAAATTTTTAAAAAAGGGCCTTTACTTAAAAAAAAATTGAGCTTTTCGCATACGTTTAGCTTTCTGGATGGAAAAAAAAATTTCAAATAATCTTTTAATTGTGAAATTTTCCAAAAAACTTTCAAAATATGATAAATTTGATGTATGAAGGATCCTTCGTTTTACTATAGAGAGTGAATTTGTATTATAATGATATCTTTTTTAAGCGAATTTAGAATGAAGCATTTTTTATGAAAAAAAAAGAAAAAAAAAAGAATTACTTCTCAAAAGTATCTAGAATTGTAAAACAAAGACTAAATCCTGGATGACTGAAAAAAAGTTCATTTTCAATAACTTTTGTTGATAATGACAGAGAACGTATCATATAACATTTTTTTTAAATTAAGCTTTTTCGTAGATTTTTTTTGAACAGATTGCCTTGTGCTCTTTAATTTTAAATTATTTTTCATTAAAAAAGGGAATATAGAAAAAGTATATTGTATCATTAAAAGAGACATTAATATACTAAACATTGAACAGTTACAATTATGGATAATTATGAAACAGTTATAATTTGTCTTTTATTAATATTGAACGATTGAAGTTACAGGATTTACGACGGTCCTCGACATTTCGGTGACGTCAAGTGACGAGAACAACACCCTCTAGCTCATCCACTTTAACATGACAACTTTGAGGCTCGACAAACTTAAATGCTCATCAGTCTTTCAACACGGCGAGCCATCAGGCACACACTAGTTAACAAAGATGTCTAGTAATGATACTTGATCATCGAAAAACTTCCACGAGATTATTTTATAGTTTTCTTTAAAAAAAAAATATATATATATATATATATCAAACTTCAATTCAAATCCATCGAGTTCCTTTTATAAGTAGCATTTTCCTCACGACAATGCAGAAACACTTTACATATAATTTTTTCAACAAAAAGTACTTTCTAAAAGAATGAAAAGGCCTGAAGTCCCGTCACTTTATTTTATTTTGTTATTATTATTTGAATAAAAAATATGGAATTCCACAACTCATATTAAAAATTCAAAAACTTACTTCGTATGATTTACAATGGTAAGATATTCAAAGTTCAATAAAATTGAATGCTATTTATGATTTTTAATACCCTTTAAAATATTATATTGTTGAAAGTGAGTTCACATAATTAACCACGGAAGTTGAGTTAGTATTTTTGAAAGATATTTTGGATTCTAAAAGATGGATTGTAAATGATACAAAGCTATTATAGCCATTGTATCTTCCTTATTAATAACGGAAATAAATTGTCCTAATATTATTTCCTTTCTTCGCTTTTGAAAATGCGTTCTTTTTTTCGTATTTGTTGTTTCTCATTCATCATTATTTCCATGCAATTTTTACGTCATTATTATTCAATATTTCTTCAGAAAAATAGAAATAAGTTTCATTAACTCTTTTTACTTCTTATTTAATAACTTTAAATTTCCACGAATCAATTTAATATTAATCCAAATTTTGAATTTCTTCCTAAGTTTAAATCCATTACACTTTTTAAAAGTGGTCTTGTTGAAAAATTACTCAGTGAAAGGATGATTTCCTTGAAAAGTTCTCTTTCTTCGGACGCTTCCAGACTTCCACCAATACATTTTTAAATTTATCTTAACAAATATATGTCCATCAATTTCGCAAGTTGTGATCTGATATTTCTTATAGTGCTACAGTTTATAAAATAAAACAATAAATTATTCTAAGTGTTTGGTTTTTGAGAGGGAGAAAAAAGGTTAAGAGTTTGCCATGCATGAAGTAACTATACAAAAATGGGGGATTATGTGTGTTAAGATTGTTTGGACTCCTATTAATACATACGGATGCAGCTCTTCAAGTTGTTAAAAAAAAGTTTCCTTTAATTCGAAATACGAGTTTGAGGAAATGTGTGAAAACATAGTTTATTTAAAAATATCCCTGAAATAAATTTTTTTTCTGTCATGATGAAAAAACTACATGACTCTGAAAAGAAAGGAATTCACTGCTAATCATTTTAAAAAGTCCTTTTTCTTTCAGTAACTTTTTAAACACGGCTGTTTAAAATGAAAGAAATCAATTTCCAAACAAAATAAAATAAATATGATTCCGCTAAAAATTGGGGGGAAAACCATAAACCATTTAATTATTACATTAATAACTTCATTTCATAATTCATGGAAATATCTTACATTTCGATTTCATTTCACAACAAAGTTCATTGCGACAAAAACAAAATAAAAAAAAAATTTAAGTAAGATCTCGTTTGAGTACTTACCGAGAATTATATATATCCCTAACCTTAGAAATAGAGACCGCCCATAAATTAAGGCGCAAATAATATTTTTAACCAATCATTATTACAGTTTTCATATCGTCATTTCTGAATTTAATTTTTGAACTGATACGTTGTTCACGTTCACCGACACGCTCTCCGAAAGCTCCGCCCACCGGCTAAGCCCACGACCCAATAAGATGATTGATCCTAAAAAAACACTAATCTAGAGAGAGTGTCATAATCCTTCCCTGTCCCTAAAAAAATACTATACACCATCTGATGACGATTTGTTTTTCTCTTTCTGGATGACGCATTGCAGTGACTGAAATCGGATATTTAAAGTCTGACTCTGGACAGACATCAGCTAACCGACCAACAGTCCAGCTTACCGCAACTTCTCCATTGCTCAGCCATGTTTAAGGTAAGTCAGCCTTCTGGACTCCACATTTGAGAGATGTCGAACCCCTTAATTTAGCGCAGATATAATAATTGGATGCATAACTACTTTCTTTCGAATGCCTCATCTTAAACTGTTATTAATGAATGCTGTGATATGTGCATTGAAAAACTGTGTAAAATTACTTCCTTAAAATGGGTACCTCAATAAATTAATACTTCTCTAATTATTTTTAATCATAGAAAATACCTTTTTTTTATCATATTTTTATAGACCCTATGTTTGTACTAAACTACAGTAGACTATTGAAAGAAATCAACAGGAATCCTTTTTACAACGATTTTAACAAGCATTCATTAAGAGAAATGCATTTTGGAATATTTATCTACTGAACATTTGAAAGGCTGTACGAAATTGATATTTTTTTCAGAATATTAAGTTGAAAAATAAATCAAAGAGTTAATTATTAACGAGAATTTTTTAATTTATGTAAAACTGTCTTCATCTGCTTTCCTCCCAGAATAGATAACTAACAGAAATCGATGCCAGTTGATTTTAGAAAATAACTATTTGTATTCATTTTTTTTTAAAAAAAGAATAGTTAGCATAGTTAAAAAATTTCCTACTTTACGTTAGAATCATTGTCACTAAACCCTAATGTTACATTACAAAATTACAACTTGAAAGTTCAACATTTAGTATTACTGTTTCCCAAAGTTTATATGTGAAAGATTTAACAATAGCATTCTAGATCTATGTGATTGTATATCTGTTAAATGTTCTAAATATTATTGCTCTTTAATCTGCCAATGTTTTCGATTTTCTTATATCGTATTAATGTTATTCTCTCTAAATGTTTAAAATGTGTTTAATTATTTTTTTATTAATGTGTTGAATGTGTATAATATAAAACTCAAAACTCCAACTAATTTATCACAATTTGTAAATGTCGGCAAAAATGCTGCATCTCTCACTCTAAGCACCCGTAACCTGTTACAACGGGTGCAAAAACGTTCAATCACTTTTAAGGGCTCAAAGAGAGTTAAATTCGATAGTAAGGGATTAATTATATAATGTAAAAAGAGACTATTTAACGTCCCGTATCTGTATTCACAGAAATCAACAACGCTTGGATAGTTCTAAGATATGAGAGATTTTTGCTTACTTGAGTTTCGTGAGAATACTCCAAATGTGTGAGTTGTGGCCATATTCAAATACAAATATCGAGCCGTAACATGAACGCTCTCATAAAACAATATTTTTACAATACTTAAGGGGGACAAAGGATTTTAAATGTCTTTGATATAAAGGAAATATCACTTGTTTAACCCTTTACCTACCGACGGTACTTATAAGTACCACTCACTTTAAAATTACATAGAATAACTATATTTTTAAGAATACACTCTGACGATATATACTTACCAGGATTATTCTTTTAAATCCACTCTTCCAAGATATATGGCAGCACGGGTTCTGTGACGAGTATTTGAGCGGGGAAGGTGAATAGTTGTAGAGCAGAAATTGCATTCTCAGCTGACGGCATTTTCAGCGGATTGTGAAGATTGTCATTTTTGTTCCGAAAAAATAATTAATGTCAAAAAATAAGTGTCTTATTTTTTTTTTGTACGTTAATGTGAAGACCTTAGAAAACGATTTGACTCTTTATTTTAAGTGAACAGTCTATGTAATTAATTTTACAGTTGAATATATATATATATATATATATATATAT
>BMAV01002877.1:217133-245063 GCA_019973955.1 Trichonephila inaurata madagascariensis
AATACTCAACTTTGGCAAATTTAATCCGTTACAGCTAATTAATTAAATATATATATATATATATATATATATATCTTTAATTCCTTAATTAGCTGTAACGGATTAAATTTGCCAAAGTTGAGTATTTTGTTTATTTATATCCCTTAATTTTCAATATAGTGATTTAAAAAAAGTATTGCATGAAAAAAACTGCATTAAATCATCATGCGGTAGATAAAGGGTTAAAAGATAAAAGGAGCTACTGGATTAATATAACTCTATTGAATAGATTATCGTTCTACCAGCACACGATTAAAATTTCCATGTATATTTAAAGAAACTTTTTAGTGTCAGCTCTTTTTTAAAGATTATATATATATTCCACAACATATTTTCCAATAAATTCGATGTTTAATAAATTCAAAATTCGTCTTACTGTAGAATAATATTTAATTGAGTAAAATTTATAATCATTGCAGTCGAGAGTTTTGATAAGACGTTTGTTTTCTTTTTTTCCAGCTCGTGATCTTTCTGTCTGCCTTGACCTTGGCCATAGTATCCGAGGGATCGACCTTGCTCGACCCGAAGCGGATCATGAAGCGGGGCGACATCCGGGTGTGCGGCCGAATGTTGACCGACACCCTCAGCCTCCTCTGCAACGGAGAGTACTACGATCCCAGCGAGGAGAGAGCCGGTAAGAGGGACCTGCCTCCCGCCATCCTCGGTGAGTATTTCCTCTGCTGTTCCACGATTTTTTTCTTCATTGTAATTGCCTGCGTGATCTTTTTCTTCAGTAAACGCTTATGTCCATTATTAGTATTTAAGCTAACTATGTCAAGGGTAGCAAACAACACTTTTGATACAATTTGATATTTTGTGAACTAAACATGCAGCTAATTAAGAAAAAGACGAGTATATTTATCCTATTCACGAGCTAAAGGGAAAATAACCTCCACGCATTATTTGATTGAAGAACTTCTTTTTGTGAAGGAACCGCAATGTTTGCAAATAAACATCAAAATTTAAAGTCCAGAGTGATTGAGTGAATATTAACGTCACATTGTTCAGCTACACGAGGGCTTTTGGCAACAGACCACGTAATTTTGAGCCATAGTCAAGTGACATGGGCGACACGTGAGCTGGCACCCTCTCTCCTAACTACCACAACCACACCAACTGGAGGACATTTGAGCTCTCGTCATATTTAGCGTGCATCACTCCCCTACATGGTGGGTCTTTAGTGGTACTTGGCTCGAATTCGTGACAAGGTCAGCCACGATCCGATACCTTGACCACTCGGCTACCGCGACCACATTTAAAGTCTAGTGAATTGAGGTTGCGCGAAATAGAATGTAGAAGATGGAAAATGAAGTTAGTGAGCGTGTTGTGGTCAAAATGCAAAATAAGTTCTATTTGGATCTTTCGGTGTTACTGAAGAAAGGCATGTGGGGACATAATTGCATTCAGTCCAGTATCTGCAGTTACCAATAAGTAGCTGTCTTTCATTAAACATATTTAAATTAGATTAAATCGGACTTGCACCACTTATCTCATTGAGTTTTCTTGAAAATTTATCTCTTTTTAGTAAAACCTCCCACACTCGTGATCGGAAGTTCGCTGCCTATTTTAATGGAAAATAAAAATAAGACAACTATAAAAATTTCTCAGATATATCTATACATAAACTTCGTGTCTGTTATCAAGTTTGTTTATTTATTTTTTTATTATAGGTTTTAATATTCGTGCTTCTGTCTCCAATTATTGTACAGCGTATTTATATATATATACATACACATATATTTTTATTAAATCGGGATTGGTTTTTGAAAAAAAAGACAACAGTTTATAATTTAACATTTTAAGAATATGAGTTCAACAAAACATAAATGAATTAATTCTCAAAGAGCCAAAAATCAGCCTAAATCAAAACGATGAATCAAAGGAATTTATAAAAATTGTTCGCAAAATGTTTCAGATAAGAATAGTGTAATAATTATTGAGTACTTTTTAGCAAAAGAAAAAAAAAATTGAAACATTTTTTAAAAAAAATGAAATTTCGTAACTATTATTAATTTGACTTGAAAAATAATTGCTTTGTTTGATATTTTAGTTAAATTTATTAAAAAAAGATGGCAGCACCACTATCGAACTTAGCAATCTACAATACTTCTTGGTCATGTTGCAAGAATGAACGAAAGTTTCATTTGTAGGTCAAATTTAAAGGAGTGCACAGAGCAGTGATCCACAACCCCCGGTCAAATGGTGCCGGACCGTCTAAAGAACATTAAACTATTGCCATTTTATTTAAAGTGGTGCATTTCTGTCGGATTTGCGCAACTTTCCACGGAAATCTCTTTATATTTCACGTTAAATCACTTATGTTCATTTTTGGTGTAACTATATTTTATTCTGAAGGCATATTTAAATATAGCAAAATTAAAATTGTTAAACAATGTAAATTATAAACAATCAACGTGTCCCACTGTCAGCGAGCCGCGGTAAAATTATTAAACGTTGACCGGTTCGCAACGATAAAAAGATTGCGGAGCAATGAAATAGAGGAAAAGGTTTGATAGTCATTGACCCAAACCACTAAATATGCCAACTTTCAACCAAATAATCTACCTATCTGTATAAAAATCAATTTTAATACAGATTCACATAATTTCAAGTTTATAGACATAATGTTGGATTTCACTTTAACCAATCTTATGATTCGAACAGTACATGTATATTTTTGTTTTTTTTTATCTGAATCTATTTTCAACCAGTCATTACATCTAATTTATGCATTTCAATAAATTTTTTGGGATCCGCTTAACCCTTTACCTCTACCGCATTATGATTTACTGCAGTTTCTTACATGAAATATTTTTTTTTTTGAATCACTACCTTGAAAATTAAAGGATATACATAAACAAAATACTCAACTTTGGGAAATTTAATCTGTTAGAGCTAATTAATTAAAGATATTCCACTGCACAATTAATTATATACACTATTCACTTAAAATAAAGAGTCAAATCGTTTTCTGAGATCCTCATTAACATAAAAAAAATAAGACACTTAAATTTTGACGTTAACTATTTTTTCGGGACAAAAATGATAATCTTTGCAATCCGATGAAAACGCCGTCAGCTGAAAACGCAATTTCTGCTACAAAACTATTCTCCTTCCCCACTAAAATACTCATCACAGAACCCGTGCTGCCATATATCTTGGAAGAGTGGATTTTAAAAAATATTCCTGCTAAGTATTGTCAGAATATTCGTAAAATTGGTTATTCTATGTTATTTTAAAGTGAGGGGTACTTATAAGTACCGCGTCGGTAGATAAAGAGTTAAAAATCCCCTTACTTCTTAACGATTTATAAATCTAAACTTTTTCTAGCTCAGGTGAAAAACTAATAATTATATACACTAGTTTTTGGAATCTGCTAGTTCAATTTAGGATCCATTCTAAAACTCTTAGGAGAATAATAAAGTTATCTGTGATGAAAACACTTTTTCTTTTAAAACAAATGATTTGAAACTTTTCTTTCCAGATTCATTCCAGGGTTGGTACGCCCTTTTCTCAGGCCAGCCTAATGAAGCTGGTCTTGCCGACCCCTTGCCCCAAGTGTACAAACGATACCAGCCGGGGGTGGTGGATGAATGCTGCAGAAAAGCGTGCTCCCCTTCCACTCTCCTCTCTTACTGCCGACGAGTGGACTAGACACCGGACACAATGGACTGGAACTGGACATTGGACTTCGATTGGGTTTCTAGTGACTGAAGATCAGATTCCATTCAAGTGTATCTTTTAAAATTTACATAAAATATGTGATCTTTGATTATTTTGGTTGAATTTCCTTCTCGTTCAACATTGAAATGTTTCATTAATTAGATTTAAACAGTTTTTGAAAAGAAGAGGTTAGCAAAAAACCTATTTTTTTAAAAAAAACATTTCATCAAATTAGTTAGAAATAAACATATTGAATAAAAGAGAATCATTACATAAAAAATTTGAATTATTGCATTCAGCATTGGGTGGTGTCAAAGTTGGCTTTCTGATATCTCCGGAGAATACGAAGAATGCGATAAAACAGTTCGTAGGAGAGTCTTGAAATAAAATAAAAATATCAGTGAAACTATATGTTTTATGTATTTAAAATTGAAAGAATAGTACATTGTTATATTCAAACTTTTTGCACATTTTTTATCAGTGTATAGTAAAAAAATGACAACTTCACTGAACATTACAGACTCTGATAATGTATAACGTCTCAATGTCGTATATTAAATGGTAGAGATTGCGGATAATTATCCTAATAAGACAATATTCATTTTTTAAATTTTAAATTAAAATGGTTTTTGTTTTAAAAATTTTTTTTTTTTTTTTTTTTTTTTTTTGCAAAAATGAAAATGAACACTTCTATATTCAATAGATTAAAATGTTCTTGCTAAAAAAAAGAAATAAAAAAAACCTATATACACATTAAAAAAAGACAATAACTGTATTCAAATGAATTTCATTTTAAAGTAGAAAACTAGGTATCACCTGTATAATCTTAAAATGCTAAATTTTCTGAGAGAACTAATCTATTTTTCCCAAGTTGTTTCAAAACCATTTAAGAACAAAATAATTTACAAATATCACTTGATTATTTTCTTCTTAAATCATACTTCATTAGCAAAATAAAACACATTAAATTAAATTGATCTTTAAATATATTTTACAACAAAATATTGTTACTGTATTGTTCAATAAAACGAAGGATTTACAGAGAAATTTTTTATGATTAAAGTTAAAGTACTATCATTCGGGCATAAAAAGAAACATCGAAAAGGAATATATTTTAATCATTTTAATTACTATGGAATTTATTAATACAACTACTCCTCAGTGCTGTTGAAGCTATAAATTACAATGTCATGTTTGGATTGTGAAAAATGAAATAAAAATCATTATTTAAATCTTTTTTCTTAAATAAATGCCTTTAAATATTTTTTATTTTTAAATAAAGTGACTCTTAAGAAAGTAAAATCTTTACAGCACTGACTTCTTCAAATCAATTTTTTCATTCAATCCGAAAATACATTAAAATAATACCTCATCATTAGAATTATGTTTAATGTAATGACTTTTTTTGTCATAGCTTCTAAAACTTTCATTTCTGTATTGATATTAAAATATATCATCAAAAATTTAAAAAATATGTAATAAAATTTAGAAGTTTAAAGAATTCTGTTTGATTAGTTTAATGTCCCAAATAGTTAAATTATAAATAATATGTAATAAAAAAAACACAGTATTAATTTAAAAAATTCCGTCTTTTCATATAGACACTTTTTTTTGTGTTTCTGTCATTTCAATCAGCTTATAATATTGAACTAATAGCAAAACGTGTTATTCAAAAATAAAATGAGGGAGTATCTCTAGTCACATTTGACTTAAGTCAATTCATGACTGAGTTTTCTAATATACCGATATCATTACACTATCAGCTAAAGGGTGGAAACATTCAGAAAGATTCACCAATGTATTTTCGAATAAAAAATAATCCCTGTTAAGAATTTATAACGACCATAACTTAAATACTTCAAGGGAAAAAAAAAACACCAGACAAAATCTCATTGTGAAATTTTGAAAAGGAAGATATTTTTTTGCTTTAAATAGAATGAGCATCAGATTTAATGTAAAGTAAAATTAAAGTAATCTGTAATATATTTTTATAAATGTTGCATGAATATAAAGTAGATGTGGAAGCCAATAGGTTACTTGAGGCTAACAGGAGATTTCTCAACTCTACTTTCCCGCAACGAAGATAATTGCTTCTAAAACACGGCAAGTGCACTAGAGTACAGAACTCAAAAATAATAGATAGTATATAACCAGAAAACCAGTTGTATCTCAATAAAAAGTCGCCAGTAATTAGCCTAAATATATGTAATCACTAGAAATTGAATACAAGTATTTCCGTGGAGCTGTCCAAAAAATGTGCGATTTTCTTATGTATTGTGAATCTTATTGAAGGTTCATAGTACTAGGCGCCCAAATGTACAAATCACGACTGTACATATTTTTCAAGTTAAGATAAATTAAGTGTTAATCTATAGAATAGTATATATTTAGAAATATTCTCATTCATCTGACCTCCCTTAATTGGGAAGCAACTTTATCCATTTCATTTTAAAAAATGATAATTTTAATATTATTTACCATTCCGCTTCGTCTGATTTCAAATAAATACTTTTTCTACGTGATTCCTTGATTGATTTTAAAGTTCATTTTGTTTCATTGGGACGATTTAGAGCCCAATTTAATCCTCAGTGATTAGGTCAATGTGCAATGTACATATGCTGAGAATTTATATATGAACGTGTGTGTGCTCATGCCCTGAATCATAACATATCATTAAAGTAGTTAGGTATTAAAAGTCCTGGAAATTTAGCACTTATGTTTAAAAAAATGAATTCATGAGATAAATATCTGTTTGATTCAAGAACTAGTACCCTTATACTCTGATGCTTTAGAGCCTTAGAAAATTTTGTATATAAATATATATACCAAGAATATATTTTTAATTTTCTTGACCAGATATTTACATTTAAAAAAAGCGCAGTTGCGTTTAGAGCATATTTTTCAAGAGCAACATATTCTTGGCTCTGTTCTAAATTTTTGTTTTTTTACAAATGTTTAATTAGATCTTGTATACATTTAGTTTTAAAAGTAATTACAGTTTTTCAAGCTGTGCCGAACTAATAAAAATATTTTTCTTGCATCGTAAGTAATTGCGATTTTTTGCATAGTAACATTCTCCAGAATAAATTATAAGAACATCTATTCTTTGAAAGTATGTTTTTATGGGAAATTTCTTTTTAAAAATTCATTTTTGAAGTCCATTCGTTTTAAAATTACTTGAAGCAATTTTGGTACATTTTTTTCTGTGATAAACGAAACATTTCGCTGTTGAATGAATACGTTTTATAAATTGTCTTTATTTTACTGTAGCATCTTTCACGCGTCTATTCTTATTCTGTGAGATGTTTAGTGATCTATTGGTGACTAGAAATCAACCAACTGTCATACAACTTGAAGCTGTTACATCGCACAATTTAAAATAATTGCATGTAGAAGTTCAACATCTGAGCATTCAAATAAAAAATGAATGATATCAAATGAATGAGAATCCCTTTATTTCGAAATTTTCAACACAACCTAAAATTCGAGAGAGGAGCTGTTATTATTTTTAAAAATATAAAACTCAGTATTACAATAAAATTCACGTTTCAGAATTCAAATTTCTAATGAGATTATTGGAAAACTGAAAAATGTAAAGCCCAAAATTCAGTAAATAGTTAATACATTAAATTTTTAAAAAATTAAATATCAATTAAATAGTCATGAAACTTTCTAACCTCTCTCTTGAGATCATTCAACAAAAACATTTTACATTTAATAGTATGATCTATTTATGTGTTAATAAATAATTTATAACAGCATTTAATATCTATTATATAATTCAATAGACTCTTAAGGCAAATGTTAAATACTTGTAAAAAATGGCACACGTATTGCGAAAAAAAAAAAAAAGAAATGGGTAAGATTTATATTTTTCTCACTCATGCGAATTTCTAACTGAAAGATGTGTTTTATAAATATATAAACAAAATTTAGATGTGCCGTGGGAAAAGCAACTGAATAGATTAATCATTAGCGTCACACTAACATAGAATTAAAAGCGGATCCCCCCCCTCCCTCTCTCTATTCAGATGGAGAGAACGATACCTCAGCAAATACCTTATTCTCCGAACTTTCACGCCAAGTCAACATGAGAACTTTGAGTTCGATAGCTTTGACATACATTAAGTCCTCTACACTTCTCGTCTCCCTCCGCTCCACGCCTTCAGTGGATGGGAATGAAGGTGGAAAATGAACCCCCGAGATATTTGGAATGCTGTTTTGATGGTATTTCTTCTCGCCCTCCTAAAACAAGCTAGAGCCTGAAAAAAAGTGTCCCCAGTGGACTGGATCGTACAACATTGAATCAGACACCCTATTAACTCGATTTTTTCCTCTTGTCATCTCTCTTAAATTTTTCTAGGGGGATGAGTCGCACACACGCACGAGCAAGCGTGTGTACAGTACCTGTTGTACAGTTTTTGTGAATTATACAAACTATATTTCATTCTGTTCAACCAGGGCTTGAAAGCAGAACTGAACCGAAAAAAAAATATCGGTTTGTTTCAGTTCAGCACTTTTCATATGTTACAGAAATAGATAAACATACTTTTTACATGATTACTGAAAGACCAAGTCACGTGACGAGGAAGCACATAATCGATATAATCATGAACCTAGTTGCGAAATGTGATTTTGATAACAATGCCAATGCTCGCCGTTCCCTGCTTGTATCGAACATGCTGGTGGATTGCAACAATTCACATCGTGTACCAATTAAAAGAATGAAATCTTCCAAAATTTCGATAGAATTACATTGTTTATGATAGATTTATATATATATATATTGGTACAGATAAGAATAAACATAAAATGAACTTATTCATTCAGAAACTGGATCGAGAATCACTATTTTGGTAGGAACAAAACCTGAAATTGAACCCATATATTTTTTTTTTAGTTGAACCGGAACGAAAACCGAAATGAAAATATTACGGTTCAAGAGAACCCCTGTTAAAATCAGTTAGTCCAGCTCTGGAGGTACTCAATCAAAAGCGAATTCTCTAAATCTGGAAACGAAGATTATCTTAATTTTGAATATTATTATGTTAAAAAGTCTGATTTTGTACAAAATTCATCTTCATAATCTGGACAAAATTATCAAACACTTTTCAAAACGCTCAGAAAATTTATCATTCTTTTGTATATACTATTATTTGAAAGAATAAATCAAGTATGTGACTCTCTATTAAGTTTTCTTGAGAGTAGGGTTTTTTTAAATGCTTACAATTAATGATTTCAGACATTTTAAACTAATTCTGAAAAAAAAGAAGCACAATGTATAAAGAGAAATATTTTTTCTTAAATTAACTACCTGCATTTATTACTTGTGTTCAATGGACTAATTTATTCCGTTAAAAATTAGCTTTTATTTCCAGCTAAAAATCAGCACTTGTCCAAACGCAATAATTGTGGAACTTACTTACAGTCACCCATCCGGTATACTGGTTAGTGAGACTAACTATTGTGTCGATGTTTGTAAATGTATAGTGTCTGTTCGAGTCGCAAGTCCTCTCGAGAGGTTGGTGGAAGGGGAAGAGAGGTGAGATACTATGACTCACCCAGAGTGTTCTCCCACAAAATTAGGAATGGAACCGAGGCAAACAGTACTGTCATCTGTAGGGTGCTCAAAGCTGCGTCTAACGAGGGGCGTAAAAAGTAGCCCCTTGCTATGATGAATTGTTTGATCTTCGATCTGACATCATTCGATCCGAGGCATTAACAACAAAAACACATAAAACTCCACTTTAAAAATTCTACATGTGTTGCAAATCAGAAAATTTTAAGTAAGATAAACATTGGTGTTTAAAATGAAGAAAGTTTGCATATTTTGTGAAAGGATTTGAACGAAATATAAAAATACTACTTCGAAACAAATATGCATATGTTGGTGTGTGTCGAATGCGTAAGCGTATACGTGTGTGGGGGCAGAGCTAGTCCAGTAACAGGGTTTATAAGCGCGCGTGTCAAAATCCCCCTTTTTTCCCCCTCCCACCCCACCGTATTTTTTTTTTTTTTTTTTTTTTTTTTTGCGGCAATTGGTTAAATTAAAACTCAGACAATAAAAATGAGTCCCCACAAATGTTTATACTATAGAATAAGGGATTGAATTAGGGGGAGGGGCTAGTTCCAAATCCATATTTGTAGAGAATTTAATTTAAAGCCAAGCGCTTATGGAGATACCTAGGTAAGAACTTCCAAAAGGCCTGATGATCAGAGAAGAACTCCATTATAGCGAGGTAAAAAAAGGGAAGTTTCAGCTTCTTATCTACCTCGTGTGTTGAATACGATCATAAGAACCTGAGTTTCAAGGGTTTCCAGAAGACTTCATGAGTGAAGGCTGTTTGTATAAATACCTGTTGTTTGCATCCCTCTCAGTTCTCCGAACAGGAGTCCTTTTAAAAATGTGCAGACAGATTGTAGCATGGATCAATGGGTAACCGTTCTCCTCACTGATGAGTCCCGATTTATCGTAACCAGTGATTCTCGCCATACTTTAATACGGAGAGAACCAGGGACCTGCTACTTGCCCTTCAATATCCGAGAGATCCATCATTACGGCAGTGGAGGCTTGATGATCTGAGCACTCGTCCCATTGGATGGTCGCACTCACCTCCACTTCTTTGAAAGAGGCACTGTAAGGTTTAGGGATGAGGCATTGGAACCCTATGTTCTCCTTTTCACGTGAGGAGTTGGTCCTCATTTTATTTCATTGGATGTCAGTGTAAGACTATAAAAAGCTCTTCCGGTCGACGCATTTCTGGAAAGTGAGAATATTCGCCAGAGGAATGGACCAGTCCTCACCCCTTTAAAGTATACCTGGACTCTCTGAGGAGGGTAACTTGCAAGACCAATTACCACAGAAACTCAAACTTCCTTATTTCCAGTATAAAATCACGGTGCGAGGTGTAAGAGAGGACCATACCCACTATTAAGCTTTTTGTCTGTGTGTTCTATTCTGAAACTGCTGTTTCAAACGCTGCGAGTGTTACACACATTTATACGTGTATTTTATAACTTTTGAATGGTTATTTTTCAATTTCCTACTATTAGCTCACACTCTCTATATATTTATTTATCTTGGAGGAATTTTCAATGGTTAATAAAATACATTTTAAGGCACTTCATTGAGCTGAAATTTAATATACATGATTATTTTGGATGACAATACAATAATTTAATTATAATTAATAAAAATTTTAATTGATTTAAACTAATTATTTAAAAAATTACAAATACAGCCACGTTGGCATCCTTTTAGGTGACTTGTGTCAAAACTTGGAAAGGTTTTTTCTTACGTTTGAAAGCATTCAGTTGAACTGAAATTTTATAGACACGATTGTTTTGGATGACAATACGATACTTTAATGATAATGAATAAAAATGAATGACCACTTAATGCTGTGATTCTGTCCTATGTATATACATATTTATATTAATTGTAACTATTTAATAAAAAGTAGCTAAAATAAAAATTTTCTTTGTTGATCTAAGTAGGAATTGGCTTAATTTTTTTTTTCTTTATATTACTTGTTTTGCATTCTATCCACCCTATGTTCTAGAGATAATCAACCCAATCTGAAAATTCTCTTAATTTTAAACACCAGTGTACATAGAAAAAAAAGTGGACTCAAAGTTTCAGATCATGTTTTTGAAATTAAGATTCTGTAATACGAATAAAATACAAAATCCGAACTTGGGTATCAATGATTTAGGGGTTCAAAAACTCCTGTTGGTGGCAACCCCATTTTTTTGCACAAAAAAAAGTTATGTGCGATCCCATAATCACACATTGCACAATACATATAAAACAAATACAATAAATGGTTTTATTATAATTTAAGTCAAAAAGTCTTTTGTTGTATGTATTTTCTTATCTTGATTATATTTCAGGTACAACATGTTAAATTATTTGTTAATGGCGAACAAGTTATTTTATGCAAAACAATATATATCAAAAATCTTAAAATTTTGGGAGACCCCCGAAGTAAGTTACGCGATCTTTAGTTTGAAAAACACCAATTTAGTGAGTTAACTTTGCAATTAAGCAATTTTAATCAATTTGTTTATTAATATATGCTTCAAATACTTTTATATTTATCAAAAATTTTATTATTGTTTTCTTTTAAACCTTCTATAAATCAGATTTTTCCCTCCAAGATTTACCATAGTACACTAATATGTGCAAAATATCGATTTTGGGACACTAAAAATCCCAATTCACTACCTTTTCAAAGACATATAAACGTGTTTGATAAAATTAACGCACAAAAAGCGTAATCTCTGGTCTTTTGCATATGGGATGATAGCTGCTAAGCTTCAAACTGTTTTTAAAAGATATTTGCAAGTAGAACAGTTAAGACTTTTTTTGGGGGGGGGGTGATATTTGTTCTTTGCTGAACTTTTGATTGGGATTTGAATTTTTGAATACTTTTAAAGTACAAATTAATTGCGAGCATTGAATACTCTTTGATACCATTAACACTTTTTAGCATGCTAAGATTACGCAAAATTATCGTAAGTTTAAAAAGATACTTTCTTTAACGGCAAAATTAGTATGAGAGTGGTAATGATAAATGCTGGTGCATGTACGAACAAAGAAAAATTAAAATAATTTAAATGAGAATTTTTCATCGCTTGAAGAAACCAAAGGCATTAGTAATGTCATGATCAGTTTTGATATATTTTCATTTATGTTCAAAAACGATGTTATTGTAATGTAAATGTATAATTTTTGAATGTATATGTGTAATTGTTGCATCATGGATAATTATGCATACGTGCTGTATGTATAAGTTGATGGATTTGATACTTTAAAAGAATAATTGTAGTCGGGTAATTACGCTTTGAGGGGCTGTGTACATTAGAGCTGTGTTAAATTCTCTAAGGATTGGAAGCAAAACATAGGAAAAATACTGAGAAAAATCCATGAAAGCAATCTGTGCATTTTCTTTACAATCTAAAGGGAAAAGAAAAAAACTTAGAATAAGATAAAAACACAATGCTTAAGAAAATAATGCAAATACATGTAGTGATGCAACAATTTTAGTGATGAAGTAAGTTTTATTCAGAAATTGCAGTTTTTTTCAGAACTTTGTTTTTAAACTACATTTACCTTTTTTCTCTAAATCTATCTGTATGCATACACTAGAAATTCGTTCGTCATATTCCTGGTATACACATACGGAACAGAAATTTTAGCAACATTTGGCGTGAGAGCAGCTATCGATACAAAACATGACACATTTCAATAAGTTCATAAGGATCAGTTAAAGTAATTTCAGAAAACTAAATACCTGTAATGACTTTACATAGCTCTGGAATAAATTATTTATTTCTCAGTAAGAAAATCATCAAAAAAAAATATTCTATCACAATTAATTAGCAAAAGGGTCCCCACAGATTTCGAGTCTCTTTCGCTGCAATGTCTCATATCTCTCGCATAAAATAATGTCCTAAATTTACACTCTAGAGGAAAGTCCTATACATAGGATACGTAAAAAGGGTTCACTCTCGGTAATTCCACACCGAGTCTGGAAGAGTTCGCTGGCTCCAAATCCGCCGTGCTCCTTCGCAATTTCCACCGTTCCAAAATCCGCCTTACTTCGCGGACTCGGGTATAGCTGTATCACCAGTCTTAAGTTAGAGGGGCCTCCAATCCGGTTTCCTCACGTAAAGTTTCTCCGATTCAGAATTCGCCGTACTTCACGGACTCACTATCATTTTCTCTATCGCTGAAGGGACCCCTGATCAATTCTCTCACTGGAGGGGCCTCCAGAAGCGGTTCCCTCAAATCCAGTCCTCTTCGTGCTCTCTCACTCTCCTTATATACCTCTCGTCTCTCACCTCCTTCTTTGATCTCTTGCCCGTTGGGTGCCGATGGCTCGGTGCACGTTGTAAGTTTTCAGACGCGCTGTCGTCACCGAATCGTGAGAAAACGAAAGCACAGTGTCTTTTTGACTGTCGGGACAGCCTGGGAAAGAGGGTCCAAATCTTTGACCACCCAGTTACGAAATTCTTTCCCAGCAATTAGGGAAATGTCTGCAATTTTCACACGTCTGTCGGTCCCTTAGGGAGAAGAGACCGACTTCATCACATACTGTTATTCCAATGTATAACGCGCACTTTTAACCCAAGTAATAAGATAAAGCAATTAAGCCTTTACAGACACGGCCCTAAATGTGAGAGCCATTTTATGGTGGTACCATCTAATGGTGGCTCTCACTACCTAATTCGGATGTTTGAATTCATTTTATTTCAAGCTCTTGTCGAATGCTTAATATTGCCTTGGTTTAATTTTGTTGAGAATACCAGAGCCAAATCGATACTCAAGGGATCTTTTACATGCCGCATAATCATATGACATGTGTGCCTACGATTTTGGCATTCAGAAAATCTGTGGACTCCAGCCGAGATCAAACCCGCTATCTTGGGCTAACGAAGTGTGGGCACGCTATACCTCTAAGCTTAAAAAAATTAGACATCTACATGGATCGAAATACTGTTTATTGAAAAGACATGGCATACCTTATGAATTTAGAGGTTTGTAGCTCTAGAAGTACACTACTTTTTCAAAAGCCTGGGCTTTGAAGGAAACATAAGAGCATTGCACATGTACATTTCAGGTTCCTTCGTAAAAAAAAAAAAGTACGCATTATACAGTCATTATACCTTGAAATTAAAAAAGGCTACTTGAAAGCATAGGTGCGTGTTATGCTCCGGATTTTACGGTAATATTTTGTAAAATTTAGTATAAATATATGTATGATTAATTCAGTGTTTCTCAAACTTTCAATACTGGCAACCCAATTTTCAATCATAATTTTTGTCGTCCCCCCCGTACAACAATAATGTCTACAATGCGATCTCAATTATAAACTGTATAAGTATTAAATTGTGTATATGTTACTCTTTTAAGTAATATATATTTTAAGAAAATTACTTAAAATATATATTACTTACTTATTATTATGCTATTTTTCTTTCTCTAATTTAAATTGGAACAGATCGCAAAATGATATATTTAATTAAAGATTTATCTCCTTCAGCATCCATTTCTAAAAGTACAAATGTCATTAGAAAAATAGTCTATTCTATGTGTTGTTCTCTATCATATCCATCACATCTGGCATTATCGGGTATGTTTGCCTGAGTCTGGGCAACCTATCGGACGTCTGCGCAAAACATGTAAAAATGCTTTTCCTCGTACAATTCCAGTCAGTTTTGGTCGACTCGATACTTCTATAGTTACCGAATCTAGCTTGAATGTACATTTCATAATTTGCACGTTAATTGTAATTCACGGTAATTAAGTATTTACGGCAGTAGATTAAAACAAAATCATAGAAACATTTTTAAGTCGTAAGTGAACATTCGATGATAATAAAGGATCAACTACACAGACGAGCATGGTTCCGGAAATTAAATCAAGGAAATATTCTCAAAAATACTTAAATTTTGAATTTACTACTCCTGAAGTAAAAGATGGAAAAGAAAAAAAAAAGACCCAGCTCGTTATGTGTTAAAACTTACAAATCTGAAGAACAGCATGTGAATGTTGCTTTTAAAACCATGTAAAATCATTTAGTCATGTTGGCATAGAATTTTAAAAAGTATTTTCTTGATGAGGATAACTTGGTAGCAAGTTACGAGTGGATTAGGGATCTATTTCAAAATACTCCAGAAGGGCTCTCAACTTCCGAAGAAGAAATCTTCATAAATTTCACATCCAGTGAAAAATTAAAAGGCAATTTTGTAATAAATCGTTCTTTGAATTTTGTGTAGAGGTGGATGATGAATTTTCTGCAGAAAACAAAAGCACTTCGTATACTATTACCATTTTCAACATCCTATCTTTGTTAAACCGGATTTTCTGCGGTGGCTGCTTTGAAGACAAAATATAAATCTCAACTAAGTATAGAAAAATAACTCAGAGTGTCAATTTCTGATATTAAACCTTCCTTTGAAAAACTTTGCTCTACAAGACAAGCCCATGTGGAAGTCACTAACAATTATTAAACTTGTTCTTAATTTAGTATTAAGAAATTATTTATAAAATAGCTACTTCAGTACTGATACACAATAAACGTATACTGGCTGAAGTACCTGCTCTTCCCACGAGTTCATTTTTTTAAAAAATAAAACATTATTCTTGATATAATAACTGAACTGTAAGGAGAGTAAAACTGCATGCACGACATTGTATACAAAAATGTAAAATGATTTTTTTTAGATAAATGCTAAAATTGTAAATAGTTTTACAAGAACTGTAATTTTAAACCTCACAGAATTAGCATTTAGAATTAATGTTAAATAATGAAAAAAAAATATAAAATTCCGATGAGGAATAATTGTGTTACTTTTTGATATTTAAAGCGAGAAGACTTCAAAATGTTTTAACCCGGGAGCAGGCGCGCACTCGATACTGACGCTAATGGCAGTGCGGGGAGACTCAGTCAAATCATTTGTTTATAATTATTTTTACTGTACACGATAAAAATCGGAATTCCAGTTAATAATTTAATTAAGAGAAAGTATACTTACCGGCTTTGAAGGACTTTTCAGTTTTTCTTTCATAATTTGAGAAAAAATCCACTAAAACAACTAAAATGATTCAAAGTGCAAGACCTTAATAAAGGACGCAAATCACTTTTCACTAATATTACAGGAATGTTATTTGCTGGCAAAGCTGTCATATTTTGTTCAAGTTATTGTAGTTTTAATGAGATTTCATGATCGAGTGGGTGAATATTAACGTCGCACTGTTCAGCTACACGAGGGCTTTTGGAGACGAACCTCGTAATTTTGAACTATGGTCAAGTGACGAGGACGACATTTGAGCTGGCCTCTTTTAACTACCACAACACTTCAACGAGAGTACGTTTGAGCTCTCGACAGATAGAACGTGCATCTCTCTCCTACATGGTGGGTCTTTAGTGGTACTGGACTTGAAATTTGGTGATCAATAAATAGCAAGTTGAACTTTTTCTTTCTTGTATCTTTTTGACAAGGCGAACTGAACCTTGTGGTTCACTTATGGCTTCATATTTTAGTTGATGGAGTTCTTTAGGAAGCATTTGAAAATTTTCCTTTAGTTTCATGTTCATCGCGTTTCTCAATCATGAATAATATGCATTCTTTCAGCAGGTTCTTCCTTGCTTGATCAGTTTCAGCTTCCTTCAATGAGATCTCAGATGCCCCGCGCCACCGTTCCCGGGTTAAAAGTGTATTCAGAATAAAAATATGGATGTTCTAAAAAGAACTATGACGTTTTTCACTATGCTTTATATGTTTGAGAATATTCATTAAAATAAATCTTGGCCAAATAGTCCTTCAAATCAATCAATCCTTTTCCAAATATCATAAAACTCCTTATTATTTACAATTTCTCTAAGCAAAAAACAAACACATAAAAGGTGGGGGACGGAACTAATGTAGAACTAACCATACCAGTAATTTGGAAGGTCAATCAAATGATCAGCAAATGTATTATTCTGCCTGGCTGAAAAGTGAATCATGTCTTCCTTTTCTTTCTACAACTAATGTACAGTATTTCAATAATAATTACAGTGATGAATTTTTTATCTTCCTGGAATTTTCTCAGGGTTTGGGTTTCGTTTTTTCTTTTAACGAGTAATATTTTAGGTTTAAAATGAAAACGTAATAAAAAAATTTCTTATCGAGGAATTGTAGCAAATTAAACAAAATGTTTTTTTTTTTAATTTGGTTTTGGGATCAAAGATAGCTATTTGATGACGGGAAAACGCCAGATGATAAATATAAATTATATCAGTATTGTGTATTTTTTTCATTACGGAAGAAAGTATTTTGTTTTACTTCTTTCCGGTTATTTTTTTAAAAAAATCTTTAAATTTTCGGTATGCTCGAGCTCCCCTTGTAGGGTTATCACGCCCCACACTTAGAGAAACGCTGGATTAATATATAGAAAAATTTTAATATAATAATTTTTGGAAAATTTTCCTAAAAATGTTCAATTTAGCACTGTCGGTGTTAAGGATACCTAGTCCGTTAAAAGTACTTGTGAATCAATATCATTTGAACTTATCAATGAGTAAAACTCTGAATTTTTAAATAAAAACAATTTTATGAAAATTGACAAAAAAGGTTATTTATCATTATTTAGTAAAAATAATTAAGATTCATCCTTTCAGAGGATACATAAGAAATGCACAAACTATTATAAGAGAGCCCACATTCGCGTATGGCCGAAAGATATTTCTTTTTTGAAACTGAAACTGAGAGCTGTGATATTAATAAAAAATCAATAATAAAAGAATCAATGGAAACCTGCTTCTGATGATTTTTATTAACGAATGTCTTTCAAGTTATTTCATTAAAAAAAAGGTACCTGTTCAATTAAAACAATAATTAAAAAAATCTTAATAGAAAGTATTAGGCGTCCTTTTTTCTACCATTGAGAGATTTCTATGGTGCTGTATCCGTTTTATTATTTCAACGAATTTGTAAAGCTTGTGGCAACACCACCTTTTTCGATTATAAAAGATTGCACCAATAATCTCAGGGCACTCCTGGACGCAAGGCTCTTAGAGCATTCTTCTTTTTCTTAAAGGTTTGTTTTTAAAGTTTTATTAATAAACTTGTTGTTTAAACTTTTGGCTTTTCCCTCAACTGAATACGCTGTAGCCACCTTGCCTTAATTTCCTCACCATTATAACTGGTGGCCTGTTGTTTAAATTTTATAATCAAAGTTTTAGTATTCCAAATTTAATTTATTTCAAATGGATTTTACTGGAGCCTGGTGTAGTGGAAGTCACTTGCAACGGATCTGGTAAGTTTTCTCTTTTTTGGATTGAATACTTGAATTTACCCTTTACCATGACTGATTCGCAAACTAAACCTAAATTACCTTCGGAATTTTTGCCTGCATTGAAAGTTGTGTGGAGATAATCCCCTTACAGAAGTTTTCAGAATAGACTTTTGGTTTTTGCGAATCGAGTCGGATTTCAGCACCATGGATAACAGTACGAAATTCCATTGCGTCGAGTCGATCCTTGATGCCCAGGTGTTGGCTCACGTTGCCGGCATAGTTCGTTCTCCGGTCGCTAAAGATTCATACCTCAATATAAAATCTAGAATTTTAGCAAAATTTTTACTATTCGAAGATGTCCTAATAAAAACCTTTCTAAAAGATAACAGCTTAAGAGATAAACGTGGTTACTTCAGGAGAAGAGAATTCTGAATGGTGCTACAGTAACGGATTAATGGATTTAGCGTTTTCCAGTTTGCATGCAACAAATCTTGGCAGTTAGTGGTGACTCTTTGGAATTACTGCCAGAAATTTTTGTTAAAATTAGCAAAAGTTTCAGAATCTGCTGGAGAGGTACAGGAATGTTTACCGTCAACCGCAACTGTTGACTTCTTGCAGCGGCACTTCAGAGAGCAGTACAACAGCTGACTCGCAGGCAAGAAGGCAGCAAGTACAGCAGACTTAGACACTCCAATTCAAAAAGTCCACGTAGAAATTGATTCGATTAATACTCTCATGGAATGTGTTGACATCATTCACGTTTGGGTGTTAAGTACAAGCAAGGCCGGCTCTAGCAGTTTCCCGGACAAAAATGGAAAATACCGCTCCTCTCTCCAAAGCAAACAAGTATATTTATAAAAGAAAGATTAATTGTTCACATAAATACACACCTATAAAACTTGAATAATTCTTGAGAGCAAAAAGGCAGTATAACAATTATATATATTATTTTAAGTCTTGAAAAATAAAAAATCATTCGAAATTAAGAACATAATTTCCTGTTATTATTTGAAACGAGTGGAGTGTAAAAGAAAGAATCCACTATTTTTGCATGCCAATTTCTTCGAAAAAAAGTACTGATGTTGGGAATACCCAGCGTTTGTTTTAACTTACAGTAACTACTCTCGAGACCAAAATAAAACATCTCGTGTGGCTTTCTATCTACCAAAAACTCTAGTTACAACTGTCTATTTTCGGATGGCTGACACTGGACATCGTATGGGTGAAAGGAATTCCAGCTGGGATCCCACTCCAGGATAGAGAGAAAGTTAGTTGTGTAATCATATCAACTTTCTTGATTTAACATATACTCCCCCGTCTGGAACCCTTCAAATTTCAACAGAAAAGAAAACTGGCATTAAACACTCATACAAAATAAAGAAATAAGATGTTTGATCCAAATGCCGCCTCGGGCAGAGGCCCGGTTTGTCCACTCCTGGAGCCGCCCCTGGCACAAGTGCACCCCACCCTGCTCCTTTCCGGGAAACTAAACTCATTCCCTGCTTAGACAACGATCGGGGAGGAGCAGAAGCTGGCTCGCCTATTTGTCCATGATAGGAGATTTGGATCTAAGTTTCTAGTTTATACTGGAGCGAGTGTAAGTGTTTTGCCTTGCAAGAGTTTCCCTAGTAAAACTCCTGATCCTAACTTGATTCTTTACGCAGCCTACGAGACTCGGATCTCAATCTTCGGCAGCAAAGAGATTTCGGCTTGCGTCGATTCTGCTCTTGCTCCTTCTTCCTGGCTGATGTGAAGAAACTCATCCTGGAAACTGACTTTCTGAACTTTAGAAATCTAATTTAGAATTTAGAATCTAAAGCATAAAGAACTGTCGGTTGATTGACAGGTTGACATCAAGGGTTCAGCGCTCATGGAGCATCCTTGGAAATGAAGACCTTAAGTGACTCTTCTCCGCATCACAAGCTGCTGAACCAGTTTTCAAACTTCATTGACCCAGCCTTCCTTGGGATTCATCACGAGAGCACGATGTTACCCACTGCATCCTGACGAATGAGCAGATGTTTCAGTAAGGTGGTCAGTCTGACTCGAAACCCCAAGTAAACCTGGTGCTCATTTGTCAACTCACTGAAGGGTGAGTCAATTTACCCAGCCAGGGGTTTGAACTTCGGACCTGTGGCGTGGAAGCGCTATACTCGCCACTGGGCTTCAGATAATTAAGTATGTTGATTAAAATTTCATTTGTTTCTCAAGTTACGTTGAAAACAAAATAAAAGTTTATATACCTGTAATATTTGGTTTATTTCTTTGGTTCATTCCTTCAGAGCGTCTTGGCGTTTTCTTAGATGGCAAAATTATATATTTTAAAAAAAAAAACATGGAATTTCATAAAATTTAATATTTTAAGTTACAAATATAATACTGTAGTGGCATGTACTGTACGTTCTGAAAATGAAAAAAAAAACTCTACCAATAACTCATATCTGGCGTTGCTGAATAAAATTCTTGTTATTGAGAATCGCTAAAATATCTCTAAGTATTTTATTTCAACGAAATTTCTCACGTACAAAAAAATTTCTGTTTCATTTTGTTTGATTTTGCAAGCTCGTCAGTAATACAGTTGTATAATATAATAATAATAATAATAAAACGATGCATAGACTTTTTTTTGTCCAGTATACCTCAATAAGCTAGTTCTCTGCATTATAATTCCTGCTTCAAATCATATACGTACAGCCATAACAATAAAAAAATTTTAAGGTTTGTAATGTATATATTTTATGCATTATAATCGAATTATCTAAGTTATTACCTTGAAAATAAAAAATAATAATATTAAATATGTTCTTTTTTATCATTTTATAAAATTTTCATTTATCCTTTCTTATAATTCCTAGTTGTGAAACGACTATAAATTTATTCTGTGAACCACTGCGGTCAATCTTAACTTGTGGAGGAAAGCACAAACTATCTCGAGTGAGGAGAATTATTCTTACGTCGCACACGAGGGCTATTGGCGACAGATCTCGTCATTTTGAACCATAGTCAAGTGACGAGAAAGACATCTGAGTGGCCACATTCCTTCTTATAATTTCCACACCACACCAACGGGAGGACGTTTGTGTCTAGACAAATTTAGCGCATTTACACAGTGGGTAATCAGCGGCACCAGGCTTGAACCTGCCAGCCGCATTCTTGACCACTAGACTACTGCAGTGGAATGATTGGGCCCCACGAGGTATTTCGAAGTCGGCAGTAAATGTGCAAAAATTGCTATCGTAGTTACATAATTAGACTGAAAGTAAGCCTAAGATTAATCTCTCTGTATAGATACTAGAATTACATATTCTTCAAATTCAGTTGAAGTACGACCGTAGCTTTTACATTTGCCGAGGCAATGTTACGAAGGCCCGTATCCGAACCAAACGATATTTCTCGCTCTCCGCTCCATGCTTCCTGAATTAAAAACTCAACGCTAAAAATGATTTAAAAGTAGAATATGGCGAAAATAAAGATAAAAAAAGATCTATATAATGCTCTTAAATTGTATTATTTTTCAAAATTTATCTAAACTTTGAAATAATGAAATCTTGCTCTTAACTCTATGAAATTACAGAAAAAAAATTGTGATTCTCAAACCTGAGGAAAGGTTTCGTAAACTGTATTTTCTGTATGTCAGAAGTTTTGTGCTGCAAAAGTAATAAAAAATGCAAGAGCCATAATAGGGAACCGATCTGCCCAGTTCGTCCAATCTAGTAAAGTGTAGAAACTTGGAAAGCTGTCTGTAGACGTTGGAGTAGTTGGGAAGTTTATATAGAAAGATACTCTCGTTCCAGTGTCATCCTTTCGTTTGCTCAAAACTCGCCAATGGCCATCGGGTGGATTCAGAGCGAGCCGTTCATTAAATAATTAATTCATCAATTAATAATACGAGGAAAGCTTATCGCTTTATTCCGATTGCGAATTTTATTTTTTTATTTAAAAAAATTCGACGAAAACTGATATGTTTCTAAATTCCAAAAGTTAACAATATTATTAGTCCTTGAGACATTTTATGAATGTTTTTTGTTTTTAAGAAAAAATGCTGAGTTCCATCAAATTTATTGGATAATCTAAAGGAAACAATATATTTTTTCCTTTGATTCTGTTTTGTGTTCGAAAAGTAAGAATCAACATTAAACATTTCAGTCTTTCGAGCCGCATTAAAATATTACAATAAATTATAAATTAGACAATAATTGGATAATTTTCTCTGTGTCTACACACTGTTTTCCATCGATATATCAAGAAATTTGGAATTCAAAACTTTCTGACTCTGTTGAATTTCATGAAATTCTGTAAAAAACGTGTTAACATCTGTAAATAACATATACTTATAACATACAAAAATATTTTTAAAAAATTTTCTTGTCATTTAATCAACAATTTAAGTCATTAAAATTTATATCGACAGTCTTTTCGACAGTAAATTTAATTGCTCCAGGTAATGCAAGAAAATATTTCCATGAAACTTCTACTGATATTTAAGTATAAAAGATTTTGACACAGTTTTTTTTATATTTAATCTGTAACAGAGGCGCATTTTTTCCATAATATCAAATATAGTGAGATTTATTTATACATTAACACAAAATCCCTAGATACGGTTCTTCTTATGACAGAAAAACATTATTTTAACACTTGGATTCTCTAACAGAAAGAGTATCATTAACAAGAATTTGAAGTAAATATAATTAATTTTATAAAAAATATAACAAAAACCATGAGCCATAGAAAAAAATTAATAGTTTAAAATATTAAAAGCAATTTATGTTTGGAAAATAGTTTGAATTGAGCCTTTTTTAATAAATTTTTCCGTAATTTTGACTTATTTTAATCTTTTTTGATTATTTTTAGAACTAATAATTATTAAAAAAAACAAGTTGTTCTCAAACAAAATTCGCATTGCATAAAGTGAAATTTTGAATTTTCTTATATAAATCTGTATTAAACTTATCTTATCCTTTTCCCAATAAGATGTTACGAATTTTTTATAGAAAAATGCAAAAAGAGTATGCAAAAGAGTACAGTTACGCAAAAAGCTTAATAGAACACACAAATATTATAAATCATACCTTTCATCATAAAGACAACCTTTGTAATATTTAGCAATGGCTCTGAGTGGATAATTTCTGCTATAATTATTATTAATAGAAAGATATAATAATTACTAACATAATGTTTGTGCAGAACAAATAATATTACATAAATGAAGTACAATTCTCATGTGTATGTAACCAATATATATTTTTCTCTAGTACAACGAGTTGTTTTTGATTATACTTTTTATATTTATCAGCAGCTATTTTTCTATTTTGGCTTGAAAAATCTCAATTTACATAAAATGACTTTGAAATCATTCCTCTGTTTTTCATTTTTCTTTTCAATCGCTCAGATTGTAAATGACAGTTTCTCACTGAATATTTATAAAATGATTATCCAATTTTACTACAATTATAAAGAGTTCTGAAATAAAATGTAATTTTCATTAAAAATTTTTTAGCTTTGGTTTAAAAAAATTTTTTTTTTGTCGTGGGCTTTGGATTATTTCAATCGTGAAAATTGAGAATTAGCAGTGATGACGGCAGTGGATAAAGAATTTACATATATATGTAAAATCATTTGAAGGGAGAAGTTATATTGGAATATTGCTTTGAAAAAATCACTGTCTCTATCAAAGCTTAACATATTGCAATTTTATGTAGACATAAAAAGATAAGCACTTTAATATAAAATTAACTAATTTCCTTTCAGCGTCGTATGTCTTTGGAGCGTTTCATATTTATTGAATCAAAATATAAAAATTCAGAAACTTAAAATCCTTTTTTTTTATTGGATTCTTATCGAGAAAAATATCTACCGTCGCACCGAAGCCGCGCCCACTGTTGAGACGGAGAAGATATTATTTTTAGGCTAATCCTTATTCGAGGGCTTAATTTCTAGTGAGTCTTTAACCACAGACATCTCGAGGCTCCTCCCACCAACCTAATCCACGACCGAATAAGGTGACACATGTCATAATCCCTAAAAATAATAAGCACCATCTGATGTTTTTCCGTTTCCCGCATTGCAGGGATTGGAACTGGGTATATAAACTCGGACCCTGGACAGTGGACGGATATCAACTGGTTGACCATCTCCACTCTCCGACCATCATGCTTATGGTAAGTTTCCTTCTATCCAGTGCATGAAAATAATTCTGATTGCACAGGAGAGACTTCCTATAAAATCTTTACCTTTAGAACCTAGTCTCTAAGCTTCTTTAATTTTGCATTGAAATGAGTAGTTAAAAATTAAATTTATAAATATATATTTTAGGACTTGATTTCTCAAAGTTTTTTTTTTTAAAAAAAATATTGCTTTCTTTTAGGAAGCACTTTTAATTTTCACTCAAGCTGATTTTAACGGAGAATTTACTTCTGTATGTAGTGCCTAATTTTATTTCGCTTAGAACTTTCAATTTTCTTTCAGAACAAATTTTAAAAAATATTAAGCCATGCAATTAACTGTCGCTATCATATTCATTTTTATCAATTACCTACATTATCACACTTCATGTATTAGATTTACTAATGAAATTAATTTTATAGTTTTTCATATACAATATTCCTTTTATATTAATTTATAGTTTGTATTTTAACCTAGAATTAGTATATTTTAGAATTCTAGCTGGCCTAAAAACTATTTTCTGAATTATTTTTTTTAATAAAAAAAAAGCATGTAATAGTGTAACTTTTTAATAACTCATAGTTAATATAACGATTCAAAAATTAATCAATATATGTATATATAAGCTGCATTTACATGATTTTTTTCAATTCCATTACTTAAAAAGACCCAATCATTTAGCAAGAATTCCCAGTCTTATTCCATAAATGAAACACAACTTTTCTTAAATTTTATTTCTATTCAAATGAAGAGTGTTCTCGGAGCTTCGTTCTGCAGGTACTTAGATTTGCTTTAAGAATGGTTTTCCTCAAAAGATAAAGTTTGAAATCCTAGTCATAAGAGTGCGCTTAAATACATTAGATAACATACTTTAAATATTTTCAATTTATTTTAAAATGTAACTATTAAATTATACGTTTGCCCATCTTGTTTTTTTCATAGTTGTCATGATTCCTCCCTCCTAGAGCAAGTTCTTTGAGGGGGGGAGGGGAATTCTACTCCAAAAGATACTAAGGTACCTGAAGTTCGATCTTTGATTTAATTTAGTCACACGTGGGGCAACATTGAAATGAGCTTCCTAATAGAAACCCAAAAAAGTATAACTAAAGTTAAAAAATTTGAGTTTCGACTTATAAATATCACAAACTCCGATATAGTATGTGTTGCTTCTTAATTTCTTAAAGTTTAATGTTTCTTAATTTTTTTTAAATGTAGCACAGAACTTTCCATTTTTTTTTAATATTATGCCCTTAAGCATTTAATTCCAATTAAGGTACGGAAATTAATCAGTTTAATGTTTATAAAATACACAAAATTGTGAAACCTTTACTAAAAATTACTTAACAAATGCCAGGAATGATTTTTGCGCTTGAGGAGAATTTTTTGCATAAATTGCGAATTACTACGTCACTTCTTGAAATATCTTAAGTTTTAATTGGAATCTTTTCCTCTTTCAGTTCTTGCTCTTTCTAACCGTTTGGTCTGTGTCCGAAGTATCCGAGGGATCGACCCTGCTCGACCCGAAGCGGATCATGAAGCGGGGCGATATCCGTGTGTGCGGCCGAATGCTGACCGACACCCTCAGCCTCCTCTGCAACGGAGAGTACTACGATCCCAGCGAGGATAGAGCCGGAAAGAGGGACCTGCCGCCCGCCATCCTCGGTGAGTTCGACTTCGTTCTACATAAGGATTGCAATACCGGTATACCCGTATTTTGAGTCATTTGTACAATTTTTAATACCGGTATTCACAAGTTTAAATACCGGTTTTTCGCGGTATTTACTAGATTTTTTTTTTTTTAATTCTCTCCACTATATGTTCAGTGATTGCCAACCTAGCCAAATTGTATACGTTTTTTTTTTTTTGTTATGTCTCTTTAACAACGAAATTCATTAGACTATGAATATAAAAAAAGTTGTATCATACAATTAAGAGAAGTAATAAAATGTGTGAATCCTCCAAGAAGGGAGGCCAAAACTATTTTGTTTCAGCTCAGAGCGATACTCCACACGCGCAGGCTTCGTAGCCTGATAATCATATTTGTGATCATATGATTATCATATCATCAGGATTTTATAAATGGAAATGTAAAAAAAAAGAAAAAAGTGACTAACCAATTAAAATTGGATCAAGTTTATAGTAAATTTTCTTAAAATTTTTGACCCACAAACCTTATCCACATCCAGAAGAATTCGGTACAGTTATCGAAGATGTTGATGACACTAATATTGATACTGAAAAGGAATTGTCTTTTCAACAAAAATTAGAATTGGCGATAACTAAAAAAATTTCAACAAATCAAAATACAATTCAGAAATCAGCTACATCCAAAACCATCCGACGAGAAATCGATTCATTTGAAGATGAGAGATTTAGAGGTATAAATACTTGGAAAAGATATATCGCGTGTTACTAACAGCACCACCAACTAGCGTAGATGCTGAAAGAGCGTTTTTGAAAGCTGATAATTAATGCACATAATTACGTTCTAGGTTTAATGACAGCACAATCAATGCATTATGTTTTTAAGTTTACATTTCAAATATTTGTAATAGTACCACAGACTGAATAGTGATATTTACACTATTTTGAGATTTAAATAAATAAGATGTTCCTTTACTTTTTTGTGATTTTTTTATATAATGTTATAATTTTAAAATTACAAATTAATTTTTTGTGATATTTACACTCTCTAATAAAACTGGCAAATAAGACAAAGAAACACCTGTATTTTCTTTCTTTTCATAAAACTTCTACTACCGGTATTAAGGTCTAAAAAATACCGAATACCGATATTGAACGTTTGGTCCGATATTGCAATCCCTAGTTTTCTACAGTATAAATTAACCTCTGTATTCGACAAACCACTTTGCATACGTTCAATTAAACTTTATATACTTTTGTCTTTTACTTATTAAATGTTTTATACAACATATCTCCTGACTTTCTACTTATTTACTACTTTCATCTTAAAGCACGCTTAAGGCCGCATCATGCGTTACTCATCTGCTATAATGTAGTAAATGCTTTTATAATTTTTATATTTTGAACATTATTCTTATTTTTAAAGATACATGATAAATATATAATAAACAAAAATCAATGAAAGAGTTAAATTTATTTTAAAAATATAATCACGACAGTTATTTTCCTTTTTAAAAAAATCTATATTCACAAAATATGAACAGAATCGCAACATTTAACACAAAATTGATACATATCTAATTATTAAAAAGGACGTTAATTGATACAAAATTAAAATTAAAGTAAAGAAC
>BMAV01002877.1:250309-272559 GCA_019973955.1 Trichonephila inaurata madagascariensis
CCCCCCCCCCCCCCCCCCCCCCCCCCCCCCCCCCTCCCCCGGCGCCCCCCCCCCCCAATATGTTCTCAAAGCAAAGAACATTTTTTTTTCGAAAAAAAAAGTATAAATACTTTTTTTTATTATTTTGTCAATGCAATTTTAATAGCTTAATATTTTGTGCAATTCTGAAGCTATTATACATTTTCAAAAATATACATTAGTTACAAGAAAAGTTAAGTATTTCATCGTTGAACGAATAGAAAGCATCAAAAATATCTTTCTGTTGAGGCATCATTCTCGCATTTATCCTTTATACTGAATGATGTTTTTCAATTTCGGTATGATTTTTTCTGCTGTTCCATTGGTGACTAGAAATCAACCAACTGTCATACAACTTAAAGCTGCTACATCGCACAATTTCAAATACATGCATGTAGAAGCTCAAAAACTGAGCAACCCAATAAAAATGAATATGAAATGAAAGAAAGCTTTGTTATTTATTTTGAAATTTTCAACACAACTGAAAATTCAAGATGGAGCCTTAAATTCTTCTCAACGATACCTGGTACAAAAATTCATTACACTTTTCGAAATATAAATTGCATAAACATTGTATAAACAAAAGTAATATAAAATAAAAAGTTTTTTACTTAGATCAACAAAGAAAAATTTTATTTTAGCTACTTTTTATTAAATAGTTTCAATTATGTACGTATGGCAATAGTATGTATGTACATATGGCAGAATCACAACATTAAGTGGTTATTAATTTTTATTCATTATCATTAAAGTATCGTATTGTCATCCCCCAAATAATCGTCTCTATAAAATTTCAGTTCAGCTGAATGCTTTAAAACGTGAGAAAAAAAAATCTTTTAAAGTTTTGACCCAAGTTGCTAAAAATTAAACCAACGTGGCTGTATCTGTAATTCCTTAAATAATTAGTTTCATTCAATTAATTTTAATTAATTATAATTAAATTATTGTATTTTTACCCAAAGCAATAGCGTATATAAAATTTCAGCTCAAATAAGCTCTATAAAATGTGAGAAAGAAACCTTTTCAAGTTTTGACACAAGTCGCCAAAAATGATGCCAACGTGGCTGTATTTGTAATTCTTTGAATAATTCATTTTAATTAATTAATTTTTATTAATTATAATTAAATTATTGTATTGTCATCCAAAATAATCATGTATATAAAATTTCAGCTCAATGGAGCGCTTTAAAATGTATTTTATTAACGTTTGAAAATTCCACCAAGATAAATAAATATATAGAGAGTGTGAGCTAATAGAAGGAATTGAAGAAAAAGAAAGCATAAAAATAAAATATATATAATTAAAAAAAACATAATTTAAAATTTAAAAATATTGGGGGAATAAATAATTTGCCTACAGTGTAACTTTATACAGCTTCATTCAAACTTAAGATTAACTTCATAAAATTGGCGATGTGTTTTAATTCCATAGGATGAGAGTTCTATAGAACTCGCAGTATAAAGCAACTCCAGGACTATTAGCGATGGACTTGGTCATTTTGAGCCTAGGTAAAGTGGGGACAACACCTGAGCTAATACCCTCTCTCCTTCACCAAAGGGGTGCAAAAGATGGGTCTTTAGTAGCACCAGGACTCGGACCCATGATAATCCGCTGACAAGTTCACGACCCAAAATATTTGCCAAAATATTGTATTTAAATAATTTTTTTAGTCATAATGTCCTTAAAACAATTGCATACATGTATTCTATATATATATAATCTAAGTGATACACTAAATATCATAACTATTATCCATTTACGCACTTTTGCAAAATCACGGTTCCGAACGTAGTCGGATACCTTAATTCAATAGAATGTTAAAATTAATTTAAATCTCTCTCGAAACAGTTGAGAACGTTCTATTTTTCACAATGATTAATTCAGGAAAGCGTTACAATCAATAACAAAGATAAAACTTTTTCTTAAATAGCTGTTTTGTTCTTATTGTTCATTCAAGATTATAAACTCTCTATCAATAACATGTAAAAAAGGCGTGTTATACACGAAATACATACTTTTGGTAGATTTTTATTTTGAATGAAATCAATATTAAAATGATTTATTTTTTATAAGAAAAAACTGCATTTTAGCTGTGGATTCATTTTCTTTAAACAAAAAAGGAACACATAATACCAATGTGAAAATTTAAAGAAAAAATTTAGATTTATGTATAAGATAGTTAACTTAAGTTGCTTAATTAAAAATAAGCAAAACTGTATTCAAATAAGAAGCAGATGAAAAATAACTTTTTACTGATATTTATAATGGAGAAAATAAAAATTTATTTACAATTTAGTTATTGCAAAGAAAATCTGTAATTCATCAAAGTATACATTTGGATCAATTACATATTTAATAATAAATCAACAGAAAACTTTGATGGTTAATAATTATTATTACCAGATATATTTATCATGTATTGTATTGCACAGATCAGGACGTTTCCATTCGAATCGCATAGAAAACGAAATTCTTTGTTGTATAGTTGTGTTGAGAATCGATTTTCTAATGTTCTAAATGGAATTATTTGGAAATAGAGAAGAATCTTAAGTGCCAGGAAATGTGTTAAGGGTCTCTTTATTTTACATGTTGAAACTGAGTTTGTTCATCGCTGCAAATAATTTACTACAACTTGGGTTTATGTTTTTGCACTAAATGTCAAGTAGACTTTTATGCTTTTTTTTATAAGACTGATAACATAGTATAACTATGTTATGTCCCAAATCAAATTAATTTATCATTCCTTAAAAACAATCATATATATAAAGGAAAATGGGAGGATTCTAAGTAAACTTCGTAAAAACTGCTGGTGCAAAAGAACAGAAAAACAAAGTAATTAAAAAAGATTGAAAAAAATTATACTATTAGTGGGACTAAAAATTTTAACTTACTTATATCACATAGTTTAATACTGAAAAGAAATACTTTACAGAAAAAAGCTATTTTTTCGTATAATCTCATCGGAATAATAACAAATTTCCAAATAATTGCCAAGCAATAATGGAGATCCTTCCTGTTAAAAAGTGCTTGGAAAACTTAAGCAATACAAAATACATTGTCTTTATGTAAATCAATTGAACATATTTCAATTCTTGAAGTATCAAGAAAGAGCAACACAACAAAAATTCTTAAAAATATCATTTATTAAGAAACCGACATGTGAAAATTTCGATTCCTGTCTTGAAACGTTTGAAACCAAAATAGCGAGACTGCAATAGAGAAGGAAATATTGCAATAAATATTTTTAAATGCCTTTAGTTCAACTTGTTGGAAATAAACCTTCAACCTACAATTTACCTCTCTATCTTATTTGGAATTTCTAACAAGTAGAAGCAAATCGTGATGTTATTTGATCATAACGCTTTCGTACAAACCGCATCTAATTTGCATGGAGTTTTGTTCAAAATACTCTTTTCTCTTATGACACCAGTTCATCCCTTAAGGTATCCGGTACTACGTTCGGAACCGTGATTTTAAAAAAGAGCCTAAATGGATAATTTTCGTGATATTTAGTGTCACTTGTATTAGAATACATGTATAAAATTGTTGAAAGGACATTTGGGACAAAAAAAATTTATTTAAATACAATATTTTGGCAAAAAATGAACTTAGAATAACCTTTTTCCAAAAGGTTCTCCTTTTATAAAAAATGCTTCTATAAAAATAATATTTTGTGTGTGCTTATATAAAGTAAAGACTTCTCCAGAGACTCTGAACTAGAATTTTTGGAAAAATTCACATTATTTTCAGAGTTACCACCCATTAAAATAATTATCGCCGTATTTCCTTAAAATTTCTCCCCTCTGTTGCAGTAAAATATGGATAGATCCACTTCTAAGTTATATATTTCAAAAATTCTAGTCCAGCCTCTGTACAGAGGTCTGAGCTACGTATATACAGGCAAAAAATATTATTATAATAGAAGCATTTTTCATAAGAAGAGAATGTTTAGAAAATAGGTCATTCTTTCATTTTTTGTCAAAATATTGTACATAAATAATTTTTCAATTTAATGATAAGCTTAAAACGATTTTATATACGTTTTCTAATTTAAGTAGCACTAAATATCATAAATATTATCCATTTATAGGCTTTTGCAAAATCACGGTCCCGAACTTAGTCGGATACATTAACTTGTTTACATGTACTCCATACGAGTGCCGAAAGCTGGCCACAACCGTTTTACACCGGCACTGATATTTTCTTCAATCTTTGACTCACACATGTTTTTAATTCTTAGATTATTAGTGCTAGAATTTTTTAAGAAATTCACAGTTTGTCCATGGTACTACAATACTTCTCATCAGGGATTTTCTTTGTGGTGAATGTGTGATTTTTTCATTGAAGGCAGGAATTTATATGCTTAAAAATATTCGATAAAGAACAAGGATTGGAAAAGCAATTTGCTGCTTGAGAGGTAATGAAAATGGAAAGGTAATCCAAAAGAATCGATTTTATCTCTGTCCCCATGGTAAGACTTAGTATTACATCCAGTGGCGTAGCTAGGTACCCAAAGGCCCTGGTGCAAAAAAGAGGGCCTATCTTTTGGTTGAGTTTTATCAATTAAAAAGATATGAATATTTTAATTATTCGAAGTTACTTTAACATCAACTTTTTATCATGCTCTCAGAATATAAGAAAGCAAAGCTATATACTACCTACATGTATGTGTGTGAGTTTTGATGATCTCCCAGGTTCGATTTGACACCACGGCAGACCTCTTCCAGAACAGCTGTGAAGAGCTTAAGGTAACTGAGACGTCTGCGAAAAGGAACTTTTTTGACACCAAATTTAAATGTTTCTCATTTACTTAAATTAAAAGCAAAAGAAGTAAAATTTTTACGTTGAAATTTATGTATATTTTTATACCTATTAATGTAAAAAAAAATTCTATTCTAAATTACAAATAAATCTCTGTACAAGCAATAAATAATCAATTACTATTTTTTTTAATTTTTGAGACATGTTCTTACCTTTAGATGCACTTTGCATAAAATCCACTGCATATATAGCTATAAAATTTTAGAGTTTTTGCAGACAAAACAATCTATAAAATGAATAAAATGAAAATTTTAAAAACAAATTTATAAAAATTTAAAAATTTTTTAAATTTAGTGATTCAAATTTCCTAAAAATTTATGAAGAAATTGCGCTATATCTAAAAGTTATGAATGTTTATTTGAAAAAAAAAATTCATTCAATTTGTTGAAAAATTGTAGATCTTGTGTAACATTCAAAATATCAGCACTACAGATAAAGTAGATTTTGAGAAAAGTGATAATAAATGTATTTTGAGAAAATTGCAAATAAAGATATTTTCAACTATTATTTGTAAAATAATATTTTTTAATACAATATGAAGCCATACCGTAATTAATTGGATTATTAGACATCATTTCTCAGTTTTTAAATTATAAGTTTAAAATTCCAGATCATAAACTGCTGTTTGTAAAAAATGCAACACCATGAAGGAATCATCAGAATTAAATGAAATTTAATGCTGGAGCCACTTGTATTAGTATAAATAAATGACGAAATTTTCAAAGCAAAAAACAATATTAAATGTCCGAAATCAGTATTGGTGTAGCCACCAAGGGCATCAATAAGTGCTGCTATACGACGTGACCTAGAGTCAAACAGATTTTGAATGTCTGCTTGTGGAAGAGAATTCCATATTGCTTGCATGTGTAGCAAAAGTTCGTCTTTTGAAGTTGCAAGACGCGGATCACGAGCGAGACGCAGACCCACTAAATTCCACGCGTGCTCAATAGGCGACATATCCGGTGAATAAGCAGGCCAAGGAAAAAGTTGCATGCGTTGGGCTGAACAGATGTCTCGAACAGTCTTTGCAATATGTGGGTGTGCATTATCCTGCTGAAAGATAGCTCCAAGGATGCCTTGAAAGAAGGAAACGACTTTGGTCTGTAGCACTTCACGGACGTGCCTGTTGCTATTGAGGAAACCCTCAATTCGTAGTAAATTGGATCATCCATGATAAGAAATCACACCCCAAACCATAACTCCGGGTGTTAGGCCATTATTTCGTTTGATAACGCATTCTGGAAGGCAGCGTTCACCGGCATAGCGTCTAACACGAATGGGGCCATCATGGTCCCACAAATTGAAGCGTGACTCACCTGAAAAGACAACTTGGTGCCAATCAGCTTGCCAGGTCCTGTGCTCATGAGCCCATTGTAAATGCAGCCGTCGATGGTTTTCCGTGAGGGGAATCCTGTATAAAAGCTCCCGTGCACGCAATCCACGGTGCTGCAGACGTCAACGAATTGACGAACCCGACATAAGTACACCTGTAGCAGTAGACCAACGTGTTGTTAACTGCCTGGAGAAAGCTATACGGTCATTCACCACCATGCGGAGCAGGTGTCGATGAATGCTGTCGTCACTGTCCGTCGTCCACTGCCAGTTTTTCGAGCTGTTCAATGCTCGTCGGTCCACTACTTCCAAACTCGCATCACTGTGGAACTGTTCCGCTGCACATGAGCTCCTATTGTGCGATAGGAAAACCTTCTTTTCGAAGGCCGATAATCTTCCCCCATTCTAACTCCGTAAATTGCTGGAATTTCTCCTTATTTCGTCGTGGAGGCATACTTAAGTCTCACTAAATGTTCGCCATTAACAAATAATCATTAACTATTTTTAACGTGCCTCTACAGCCCTCTATTTATACGCTTTCAGCATCAGTTCAGAGGGTGCTGCGCACACCACGAATGCACGGTGGCTCTGAAACTTTACTATTTTACGTAACATCCGATAATTGATATTTGCTGCAAAGTTCATTTAATTCTGAGGATTCCTTCATGGTGTTGCATTTTGTACAATCAGCAGTGTATTTATAGAAGTGTTTTTAATTACTCTTTCCTTACTTCATCAGCGCGTGTATTTACACCTTCTTTAATTTAAACTATCGAAATTTTCTGTCTCTAAGTCTTAATATTTTTACTTCACTTTGAACATCATCGTTACAAGATAGAACTCATATTTTTATTGTTAAAAAATACACAAAGATAAGAGTTTTTGATGAATTTAAAAAGTTAATTTGGTGTCTAATTTATATATATATATATATAAGTAGAACTCTGTTTTTAAAAATTGTAATCTCTGTTTTTGTACTCATACATAAGAGTATTTATTTGTTTTAAAGTAAAACCAACAGTTATAAGCATATAGAGTTTTTTAACAGCATTCAAACGTTAACAATAAGGAAAAACGAAATATATATTTTACAAGCTGTGTATTTAATTTAGAATAATCCTTCAGATCCACTTTGTACTCTATCCTATTTGATATATGATTTAAGAGCTACACTAAACATTTATAAATTAAAAACAAGAAATAATTAATATTTCAAAAAGCAAAATTTTATTTTAAAATTTTGTAACTAAACATTTAAATTTTCCGTGATTTTTGCACAAAAAATGTAGAATTTTTAATAAATTTCAAGATGCAATACAGAAAAATTACATTATTTGTATAGAAAAATTAGTTTTTTACAATACATATTATATACAAAACGCGGATTTTGAAGAAAGTGTACCTTAATCATAGTTACATGACATTTGCTTACAATTTTAAAATTCAATTTTCTAGCGTTAGATTTATCGAATTCTCATAAATAATGCATCTATGGATGCAGCAACGTGCCCTCTATTTTTTAAAAGTAAAAGAAAAGAAAAAAAATGCAAAATTTGAAGCATTTTCACGTCCCAGTTATCTTAAGAATTGCCGAAAACGGAAGACGAGAAGTAACGTAATAGATAATAAAAAATTAGTCAATAACGAACAAGATTATAAATAATAACACAGGTATTAGTAAATAAAACGATGTAGATAAAGAATAAAAGGTTAACTATATGGAGGTCGGGCTTACCTATTAACAATTAGGTTTACAATCTTTTCCTAGCTTTAGTTTTCGCAAAAGTTTCAATAATTTCTGTTAAATCCAAACTTGATGCCACTTTGTTTTCAATCGATATTAGAGATAAAGGTCGGAGTCGCGCTTGGCTCACACAGTTTCTCAAATAATTTTTGATTTGCTAAATGACTTTTCAGATGTTGTAGAAATAGATTTTTAAGTTTTTTCATTTTGAAATTTATTTAAGGTGGACCTTATATATATATCAACAATGTATTTGTCTGTTCTTGTTTTAAAATAAATCCTTTTTGATCATAGAAATGTCCTTCAGATTAAAATAGATTTATTGATCATTTATCATTTGATTTTACTATAATAAATTACTTTTTTAATAAATTTCGAATTGCATTTTGCATATTCTTTACTATGGATGGTACGTGACTCTCTGTGAGGGCGACTTCCGTTTCTCCTCCTGCTTTTCTGTTTGGAGTGCCCAAAAAGCAAGAGGTAGTCAGAGATCTTTTTTAAAGTTTTAAAAAAATATATATTCAGGACGGTAAAGATAAAGGACAAAGTATACTTAATCGTTTGCACACACAAATGACAGCACTATCAAATTTCAACAATGAGTAACGAAAGATCACTTCAATAGGAACACACCGTAATTCACAAGAAAATGGAACTGTAATATTTTAAATATTATTTGATCATTGCATTATTATATTATATAAACATTATTATATTATGTATGTCTGTATACATGAAAAATATTGAAAGCAATAGTAATAATTCATTCTATTTTAAATTTTCACTCCAATAAATGTATTTTGTTTTCAAATCTGATATAAAGGTACATATTTTTATGTGCGGCCCACGAGATTATAATATTTTTCCGAGTGGCCCGCAAGGTCATTTGGGTTGGACACCCCTGCTGTAAATACTTCTGTTAGGTCGCATTGTTGCACTTCATATTTGCTTATTATTTCCTTACATAGATGGTGAAAAGTCCACTCCTGGGTCATTTTAGGGAGAACTAGGTGGTAAATATTAAGAAACTGAAGGAAACATTTTAAGCCTGTTATATCGGGTTTTTATTTATTTATATATTGGAATTCGTCTCATTTTTGCAACCAATAAAAATGTTTGACTGAGAAAATTGAATATGTACTCATACCAGTAAAAAGTGTATCTAATTAAGCTAATATTGTGTCTAGTATATATATATACAGTAGGCCACAAAAGTGTTCATACACTTGCAATTTCTTATAAAATTTAATGTTTTCGACTAATAAAAATTAATATATTGTAATTGTAATTTTTTTATGGTCTCTGCAACTTATTCTTAATGGAATGACATAATTAATTTTTTAAAAATAGTATAACTATTTTTTAAAAAAAATTAATAATCAAAACGCTACTAAAAAATTACGCCACAAAAGTCTTCGTACACTTAACAAAAATCTCAACTTAGCTTTAAATATTGTATTTTTTTCTTAAATTATTACTTAGTAGGATATCTTTTAGTGTCCACAACAGCTTTTAAGCTTTTTGGTATAGATTTAATAAGTTTTTTGTAATTTCTGCATCGATTTTCCTTCATTCTTTTGTGATTATTGTTTTTACTTCAAATTTTGTGTTTATTTGTCATTTTTTCCTTTTTTTTTACATAAAAATCTCACCAAATATGTCCTACTTGGCTAAATAAAGTGACTGAGGAGGTCTTTTCATAATTTGGGGACAGTTATAGAGACACCAGTGGCATACATTGAGAGCAGTGCACTTGGCGTCATTACCCTGTTAAAAAATTAAGTCATCTCCGATATCCAAATTTCGGGCGGATAGCTTAAAATTTCTCTTTAAAACATTTAAATACAGCTTATGATTCACAATACCATCAAAAAATACCAAACTATCTTATTTCGAGGCCAATTTACTCCCCCACGCCAGAACACCTTCACTTCAATGCTGAAGCATGGAGGTGGAAGATTTTTTGTTCGACATAAATTCATGGAATTAAACTCCTTATTTTTTCATTTACAAGCTATTATATGCCCATCGGAACCAAAAATGTTGAATTATCTACCATCCCAATCAACTTGCTGTTAATTTTGAATTTTCTGAAACTTAATCCCAAGAATCTAGTCGGATCGATAAAACATGGAGGTGGAAGTGTTCTTACGTAGGGGTGTAAATCGGCCACTGAATTAAGTAATTTGATATTTTTTGTTGATATTGTAAATCATGAGCTCTATTTAAATATTTTAAAGAGAAATTTTAAATTATCCGTCCAAAATTTGGATATTGGAAACGACTTCAATTTTTAACAGGATAATGACGCCAAGCGCACTGCTCTGAATGTACGCCACTAGTGTCTCTATAACTGTCCTCAAATTCTGAAAACACCTCCTCAATCAGTTTATTTAGCCCAGTAGAACATATTTGGTGAGATTTTGATGTAAAAAAGAAAGAAAACATTACAAATAAACACAAAATGTGAAGTAAAAAAAATATTCACAGAAGAATGGAGGAAATTCGATGAGAAATTACGAAAAACTTATTAAATCTATGCCAAGAAACTTAATTGTTGTGGACACTAAAAGATATCCTACTAAGTACTAAATTAAGAAATAAATTCAATATTTAAAGCTAAGTTGAGATTTTTCTTAAGCGTACGAAGATTTTTGTGGCGTAATTTTTTAGTAGCTTTTTGATTATTAATTTTTTTAAAAAATAGTTATACTATTTTTAAAAAATTAATTATGTCATTCCATTAAGAATAAGTTGCAGAGATCATAAAAAAATTACAAGTACAATATATTAATTTTTATTAATCGAAAACATAAATTTTATAAGAAATTTCATGTGTACGAACACTTTTGTGGCCCACTGTATATACCTTATTAAAAATAGTAATTTTAAATATTTCTTCCAATTTTCGAAATCAATGATAAGAAACTAATTCATCAAAATGTTTTTTAATGTTTCTCTGTCTTTTTTCATAAAAATAGGGATATATACTATATTTTCTTGTAATTTCACTGGTTTCGCACTTGAATAATTTAAAGAGGTTTCTATAAATTTGCAATTTTGCTTTTGTCTTTGCTAAAGCTATGCTTGTCTCGTCCAAATCAATATAGCACCTTTGTAAAATTCTCTCTCTGGACCTTGATCCAAACATTTTCTTAAGTCGATGTTTTTGTCGATAAATAATGCAGTAACCTGGTTGATTAATTCTATGAAACCTGTTTGATGACTGCATAAAAGCCTAGAAACCCTTCTTTTACTTCTATATCGAATGGCAGTCCATTTTTCGATCTGGTTATAACTGTATACCTCACAACAATGATTAGCTGATCTACCTTTGATATGTCTTGTGTCATATCCATTATGATAGCGAAAAATGGTGACGCTCTCATTTGTTCTATCAGATGGTTTTCAAGTTTTATTCCCAAGCACTCAATCATTTCATTTTAAATTGTTGCACTCAAATATCTTGTAGAGCCAAAAAACATTTAAAAAGCGTGATTTATATATAAAAAAACTGAATGTAAACAGTTCGTAAAAAAAAATAATAATAAAATGATGACAAAACTTAGAAATAAAAATCGCTACCTTTGGGCATATTTAAAACTTGTTGCAATATGTGATCTATATCGAGTGACAGGATAGAAAATTTCCATGCTGACTTAAGTTTTCTCGATGTTCTCTGAGGATATTTTGATAGTTTATCGAAAAACCCTTTTCCAAAATGACGCTTCATTTTCATGTTCCTTGTCGATAATGCCACTTTCTTCCAACTCTCATAAACAGCACTCAAGAAACTGATTCTCCCGGATAAATGCCTCCAATCCCTAATGCCCGTAGATCCTTTGCAAAGCAAATAACCAGTAGATTGGCAGCATCCAGTGTCTTAGAATAACAAAGCAATAAAGTCCATTTTTAGAAGTCGAAAAGTAGTGCGCTTTTATTCTGGTGCGTGTCTTTGGGAAAAGACCCTCACAAGTTCTGTAAAGGTCCCCTATCAATAATTTCACTTAATACCTTACTGTTGAAGTGACCCAAGTCATAAAAAGAAGATTTATCGTTCACATTTTCGAAATTTTGTAGAGATCGATGGTTTCTCCGCTCTTCCATTATCACATTTCACTTGACCGGTGGTATCTTTAACAACAATAACTGTCGAATTATCTTCAGTAGGCTTCTCAAGTAACACTGAAGTGGCCACACCATCTAAGTCACTATTAAAAGAAATTCTTGAACCACAGAAGTACTCGTAGAAGGTTTGTAAATGTCTCGTCTCCGTGCCTAAAGGTGGAGGAGAAAGGGAAGGAAGACTAGCCATAAATCGATTAGAAAACTTCGGGGACCCCGCAAGTATCCTCCTTTACTTCCTCTGCATTTGAAGATTACTGCAATAAACAAAGTATCCTTCATATCTCCATCACAACTGGTCTTCCTAGATCTAACAGCCAAATTGAAAAACAAAATTCCACCATCATTGCAGTGCTGTCAAAACTTTCTGTGGATAATCCTGTGGAACTCCTTTTCGGCACCAAGATGATGTCTTGCCAGGACATTGAGATTGCAACTTCTTAACGATGAGATTACAGCTCAGTTCCAACAACAGAGCGATGCTCTCCGTCGAAATACCAAAAAGCAAATCAACAAAGTTCGCGATGAGAATAGCCGCACAAACAATCTCTGGCACAGACAAACTTTCATAACTATCAACTGCATGACCTAGTAGTAATTAAAAGCACTCAGTTTAGTCCAGGCTTGAAACTTAAGCAAAAATATCTCGGATCATACAAAGTTACAAAAGTCAAGCACAATGACACTTATGACGTAGAAAAGTGTGATTTCGTCGACGGACCATCCAAAACCACTACTTGTTCAGAATTCATGAAGTTGTGGCCAAGCAAGATTAACTCTACTTGATTTCTCCATTTAAATCTGTTCACAATTTTTCTTCCTGTGAAAGACTTTCATTATGGATATTAACTGACGTTTTATTTTTTTTTCTTCCATTTTTAATGAATGACTCAGACATTTTCTTATTTCATTTTAGTGCCAATTTAAGTACTTAGAAGTAAGAGTATCTTGCTTGTATATGATCCTGTTCCTTATTCCAGATTCTTATTTTAGCCTTGATCTTATATGTATCGTTAACATTATTTGTTTTGCCCCTGTGGTAATGTAGGAAATTTTTCATATTTATATATATTGACATTTGAATGTGGTGGGTGATAAAGTTCAGTGTGTTATTTGGAGAGATATTTTCTGTTTTCGAATTTTCTATGAAGCGGTGATTTATCTAATTGAAAAAAAAAGTATTTTTCCTCTGTGTTCAGGTAAGCTATCAATATTTGATGCTGCATTTGAAAATTTTATTTTATATGTTCCAGATTTTGGGGAAGTACTGTATGTTGCCAAATGTCTACATACAACTTTTTTCAAAATAAATACTCAATATAATTTTACCTGGATTTTGCTATTTATTTTTTACGTAACATTTCATGGAAAAACTCAAAACGAAAAATCGTGCATTTAAGGGTTAATGTTGTGTTCATATTGAAATGCTTCATCCTCCTCTTCAAAGTTCAACAAAAAATAAATTCTCACTTTCTATCTTTTAGCAGAACATGTATATTGGTACAAATGATTTAATTTAAGCTGGATATAAAGTGAAAATTTTCCAGATTTATTTAAAACTTGATTTTTTAAAAATAATACTGGTCCTGGAAATTGTTATGGGTAAGCACGAAAGAAATCATGATTTTCTACAATTTATTGTGGAATGTTTCGAAATTTTCTTACCTTTATCAGATTTTCATCGCGCAGTTATTAGATGCACAGTTTTTAATATTTTAAATTTGTATCAATTAGATTTTTAACTTCTGAAAGAAAATATTTTTGACGGGAATACAAATCCATTTGTTATTTTAATATAAGCTAAAAAAAATTTATAAACAGTTCGATTCGAGATTTTATTTTTAATGCACTATTTAAAAATTACGTCCTTTCTAAGATTATTTCACAAATAGAAGGGAAAAGAAAAAGATTTTCTGAAAAGGAAATGAACCATGTGATGACGTGAGAAACAGATCCGGAAAATAACCGAAAAATTCCAAAGCAACCCTGAACTTTATTCTTAGCTCTGCTTTCCCAATAACAACACGCAAATAAACAAAAATTCAGTTATCAAGTAAATTATTTTTCCTATGTCATCACAAACAACTTGATAAATGAAAAAAGAACATTCAAAACAATCCTTGGGAAAATCAGAATAAAAGCATTTATACTATTTCTAAAGACTACATTTCCCTTTGAGTTCTATTTATAAATGTCAGAACTCGTCAACATTTACAAATAAGTAAGCCAAGCGACATTAAAAAAATTTATTTAAAAGAAATCATTAATAACTTTTTTAAATTCCTGAAATGAAATCCAATTCACTCTGAAGTAAAAGAGATACTGAGTGATTATTTTAGTAACACCGCTATTGAAACCATGCTAAAATTATTGGTTATTATTGGCGCGCGCGGCGAACCGCAGTTAGCTGAAGAAGTCGGCCCCCTGTCAAATCCTGCACTTGAAGCTGCTTCCGATTCAACGATCGCGGAAGTGCACTCACTCGTGGAAGACGTTGTAGTGCCAAGGAAAAAACGATGCTTGGCGTGTTGTGGTAGTATAAGAGGGGGAGGGGTGTCACTCTCGTCAGTTGACCAAGGTTCAAAATGATGAGGACTCATCAATAGACCTCATGTTGCTTAAGGTACCTTCGGAACCGTGATTTGCAAAAGCGTATAAATGGATAATATTTATGATATTTAGTGTTACTTAGATTAGAAAACTATTTTAAGAATGCTTTTACAATAAAAAATTATTTAAGTGCAATATTTTCACAAAAAATGAACATAGAATTCTCCTTTTATGAAAAATGCTTCTATTATATAATAATATTTTGCCTGTATATAGCTCAGATCTCTGTACAGAGGCTGAACTAGAATTTTTGAAATCTATAAATTAGAAGTGGATTTATCCATATTTTACTACAACAGAAGGGAGAAATTTTAAGAAAATAACGCCGATAATTATTTCAATGGGTGATAACTCTGAAAATAATGGGATTTTTTCAAAAATCCTAGTTCACTCTCTGGAGAAGTCTTTACCTTGTATAAGCAAATATTATTATTATAGAAGCATTTTTTATAAAAGGTGAACGTTTTGAATAAATGTTATTCTAAGTTAATTTTTTTCCAAAATATTGTATTTAAATTTTTTTCTTTTTTTGTCAAAATGTACTTGAAACAATTTTATACAGGTATTCTGGTCTAAGTGACACTAAATATCATGAAAATTATTTCATGATATTTAGATTCATGATTTTATTTATGCGCTTTTTTAAAATCATGGTTGCGAACGTACCATAAGAGGGAGAAGTAAATTGCAACCAAATCAAATCAAGTTTCAGATTTCGCGAGCATTCGCCCCACTGTATGTTGATCAAAAGACCGTATCTCACGTACACGCTACGAGCAATTTTTGTGTCCAATTCATGCAATTTTACTCAGTTGCCATAGCAAAGGCTTTCGAACAACTTTTTGCTTGTGAGCTCAAAAATTTGCTCTAAATTAAAGTTGCTTGAAATTCCAACCAATGGTGTTCTTCGGCACCCTACGTCATAAACAAGATGGCGGCTTCGATTTCGTCCAACGCATCAGATATGGCATATAATATTTTAACGGCATATAATATTTTAAATAGAATGGGTCTCCATTTCTGCTTACACCCATCAACAAAAAGGCTAACGCAATAAAAGAAATAATTTTGGATTTTCGTTTGCCGAAGCAGAAAAATCGGCGAGTAGTTTTTCAATGTGGAGATAGAGCGCGACTGACGTCAAAGCATGTCGCTTTGTTTACAACAACCCTTCACCCTCAGATAGGATGAAAATTTGGTCCAAAAAGTTGCACCAAAAATGTACGTGTGATACGGCCTTTAGAAAGCACAGGATCCGAACACGTTATTCCCTGATTCTGAGTCCATTACTCTACAGCACAGTGCTCTTCAGACTTTTTCAACTCACTGAACCCATTGATATAGAAGGTGCTTTCGTGGAACCGCTAGAATTTGAAAGTAGTTTGTGGAACACTATCCCACGCATACACTTAGAAGGACATACCTTAAAATAATATTTAAAGTAGATCAACATGTTATACGTACTTAATGTGAAGCCAATTAAAAATATTGCAACTATTATTATAAAATGTTAATAGACTTTTAGTATAAATTACTCATTAATATTTTTAATCTGTAATACAAGTGTCACCTACCCATGCATTATATTTAGTAACTGAGATATGTGCTTGCATTTATTCACACAAACGATCGATTTATAGATCTATTGAAACTATCTGAAGCCGTATTACATATTCTCTTAATTTGTTCCTATACTTTGTTTTTGTAACCACTCTCGTTGAGAAATATTTTTCACTTACAAACATTGTTCTGTGAATGGCATTAAAATGTTTATAGCTGTTTGGGGAATACTGAGTACTTTTGATGAATTTGCAACATACAATTTAGGAGCTGTCTTTACTTAAATTTAGATTTTTAAAATAGAATGTAATGATATGTCAATAAGTTGCTTCCTCTCTTTTATTGTAAGTGTTTTTCTACAAATACAAAAAGGTGTATTTTCCATTAGAGAGCTATTTAGTTTTGCAAGACATTATACTATCAAGTATAAAAATATCTCGTTTAACCAGAGATAGTAAACAATAAAATATTCCATATCTAGTAAGAAAGATATATATAAAGATTAAACACGCGCATGCGCTTTAATATTTTATTATAATACTAGCTGCATCGCCCGGCGTTGCACGGGCTATCTCTACTTCTATAAAATTCTTTTTCCTTCACAAAATCAGTACTTCTAATACTCTTTTTCAAAATGACTTCCACCCCCTCCACCACTTAGCTCGGCGTTGCTCGGGCTTTCTCTTTTCCTCTTGACACCAACATCTCTGTGTGAGTGTTTGTATGCGCACAATGTGAGTGATTTCTAAAATTGTGTCAAAAAAATTCCCGTTTTCGAAATTTGTTCCCTTCCACTTATTTTTGATTTAAGAAAGGTTTCTTTCCCCTCTCTATAGCACGAACACGGTTTTTTTTTAGTGTAAAATTATTGTTCTATCTTCCCCTCCTTCTCACAGTAAGATATAGCTTCAAATTTCGATGTATGACTTATACAAAAAATATTAAGTTAGAATTAAAATATTAATGTGTGTGTGCAGCAATAAAAAGAAAACGATTCTGATGCTAAGAGTAAAACAAAAAACGTTTATCGCGCACGCGCGCGTTTTTTAACATAATAGTTAGTTTCCATAAGAATCTAAAATAATAAAATAGATTTCAGAGATTTTGATGAATCAATCAATCGTTACATATAGTTAGCTTAAAAATGTCTCTAAAATGTATTTTGATCCAAAATAATAGACGATGTACTTTTTAATTTACTAAAAATTCATTTAGTAATGAAATAATAGAAATAATCCTTTTAAAAAAACAAATAAATATTTATTAAAATCAAATTTCTATAAGTAATAAATAAAAGAAACATTTACAGATAGTTATTGAAACAATTGCTTTTTTCTAAACGTTTGAATGTTTGATTAAACATATAAATTTATATAAGTTAGAAAAAAAAACAGTATGGGGGAAAGCCTAGATATATATATATATACATGTACTGAAAAAAACCTTAAAAAAAAAAGGATCTGATAAAAACATTTTGATATTTTATTTTAATTTTTTAACCTTTTTCATTCCACTAAAAAAATTTAAACTTTAACAAATAGCGCAATGCGAAATTGTGGATATCTCTTCCTCTTCAGTTTCGAAACTAGGACTTACTGTTTTATAAAGAAGCGCTTATAAAAAACGCGCCGTCGGTTCCTTCCGGAAAAGCAGTGAAAATAACTCTAAAACAAAAGAAGATTTTTTTCAATTTCTCATTGCGTTATTTGTTAAAGTTAAAAATCTTTTTCGGGCTTCATTTTTAAGTTAATGCTTTCAAACTTCATATATAGATTGTAAACAGCGATAATTTCTAAACAAAAAAACTTTAAAAAAAAGTAATGCTTACATATTTGTCGCAAAAAGGGAAAAAAAACAAAAAACACATTTTTTTAAAAAAAAAACCGTAATTTGTACGATATTTTATCAATCTTTGTACAGATTACGTATAATATCGTTCTACACACGGAAAAAAAGTTTTGTGAGATTATTTTTATAAATAAAGAAGTTATTGAGAATTTAAATAAAATTTTGAGTATTTTTTGAAAAATCGTAAGAAAAAAAAACAGTTTTTTGCATTAAATTTTTTAAATGACTGATTTAAAAAGAGAAAAGCATGAACTTTTTTAGTGTAAAATATTTTTTTCATGAACGCGAAAGAAAGTGCAAGCGGAACGATTTCGACTCATTTTAAAAAAATTGTAAAAAATACAAAATATAATTATTTTGTAAAATAAATTATAGCATATCGTGGCGAAATAAATGATCTTTACGAATCTGTAATTATTTTTTGTGTGAGTTTCATGAAAAAAATTAGATCGCGTTTTAAAAACGTCTGGAAAAAAAAAGAATTTCCGAATTTTTCCCTGGCGGTGAGAAATGGTACTAATTATGCGTTTTAAGGTTTTTAATTAATATTTTTTTTAACTAATTTGAATATCGGAATATAAATGGTCAAAACGGATTCCTCGGATCATTTCAGAAATTTTGGTACTTTCGGCGAGTTTCTGCGTCATGTGGTTTGTGACAAAATTGGGCATCATACATAGATACTTTTGTTTACCTACGAATTTTAATAGTGTAGATAATAAAAGTTTAAAAAGTATTGCAAAATAAATCAGTTATGCATAAATAAAATATTCAGTTTCTTAATGACAGGGATGAGCTTTAAATTCTTGAAGTTATTTAAACTTCAAAAAGAACGTGAATCCATTTTGCTTACACATTTATTAGTTCCTTTTCTTATTTTTTTTATTGTGACTCGTGGAACCTCTGGGTATGCCTCATGAAACTCCAGGGCTCCGTGGCACACAGTTTGAAGACCATTGCTCTAGCAAGCTGATTAATCAATGCCTCCCCCCAACATAAGTAAAGCTTTAATTAGTTAAGAATAAAAAATCGCAGGTTTGAAATTCGGTTCAGTTATAGACTCTCATGCGACATAGTTGAGTGACCGCGGTAGAGAAGTGGTCAAGGTGACCCACTCGTGGTTGGCGTGTCATGAGTTCGAGCCTTGTACCGCTGAAGACCCGCCGTGTAAGGGAGCCATGCACGTTAAATCTGCGAGAGCTCAAAGGTCCTCCCGTTGGTCTGGTGTGGTAGTTAGGAGAGGGGGGTGTTGGTTCAGGTATCGTCCTTGTCACTTGATCATGGTTCAAAATTACGGGATCCGTCACCAAAAGCTCTCGAGTAGCTAAATATTGCGACATTAATATTCATAAAAAAAGCAACAACTAGAAAAAAATCTTAGCTCATGTGCAATTTGTTGACCACACGTCAGGGTTGTGCGAATTTTTATGGCTCCGGTTATGTTTCAAGGTATGCTCTATAGGATGCATCAAATATGAAATGATTTGATACAAGTCATTTGGCCAGTGCATAATGAACGTGTTGAAATGGCCTTGCACACACACTGATGAATTCAAGAAACGTCACCATCACTTCCGAGGAAGTTATAAAGGAATAACAAAATAAATATAAATAATTAAAATAAAATACATATTTTATTATAAGACTATTTGTAAGTCTATAGACGCTGACTGTTGAATGTAAGTAAATCATCATGTTTTTATTTTTGTAGTTACAGATTAAAATGAGATTTTTCTTCTTCGATAATGTTGAATATGCTTTGCTGTTTTTATTTTTGATTTATGAGAAAAGCAAATACATGAATTCTTGCACTTTCTGGTAATTTAATTAAGTATTTGTTATAAATGATTAATTTTATTAATTAATGCTAATTATTAATACAATAATTTAATTTTTATTACTTTTTTTGTTCCCGACAATTAATAAAATCAAAAGAATATGTTTGGCCGTGTATTGCGAATGATACGAGAATGGTGAACTTTCGACCTTCTTCCTCCCCTCCCCCAGCGCTGAATGTATGGGAGAACATGGAGCTCCAACATCTCAGACATGTAGCGCTGAATGTTTAGTTTATCGACAATGCGTACTAGAAGGGTGCGGCAGGGAAATCCAATACCACCACAAACCATCATACAGGCTGCGGGACCAGTGTGGCAATGCATAACGCAACAATTCAACAGCCTCTCACTAGGTGTCTCCAAACTCAAATGCGACCATCGTGATGTTGCAGGCAGTAAACGCGTCATGCGGTTGCATTCCATTGTTCATGTCCACCGTTCATTAACGGTGCAAATGCCTGTGGTTTCGAGCCTTGCGGACATTCCAATCTGCTGCAAACGGCCTCGAATGGTACGAAGGAACACCAAAGGATACGTAACAGATTTAATATGTTGTGATATGGTTCGTGATGCGGCTGCACAATCCTCCTGTCATCAGGGGCAGTGGTACAACGCCCCGTCGGTGCGACAACAGATCCGCATCACAATTGCTTGGATTCGTTCAGCACGTTGGCCGATTTCTCTGAAAGATAATCCGCAATCGCTATAGACTACTATTCTTCCACGGTTGAATTCAGAAACTTAGTCAAAATACGCACGTTGTCTTCCACGAAACATAGGTAAACAGCTAAGGCAAAAAAAGAAAAAACAACGATTGTCATACTTCAAATCGCCAATCTGTCCTCCTTTTATATGGGTTTTATATTTCACAAACCTTAAATGCACCTTAAATGCAACATCCTGAAGGAAGCATGCAAATAGCATGAAATTTACAACATGCATTAGCGGATTTGAGATATGCAAATGATTAGAATTTCAGCGCAGACACACATCACGCGCACCTGTGGTGCCACCTCAAAGCGCTATTTAAGGCTTGGAGATTTTGAAGATTTCAAGTTCGAAAATTGTGTTTTTCTTGTGATTTTTCAAAAAACGATCAGTTATGTTACGTAGAAAACAGCGATCAGCTTTTGATCAAGTATCCGAGTTCGACTGAGGAAGGATAGTGGCCTACCGAGATTGTGGATTTCAGGGAAATTGGTAGCCTTGTTGGACGAAACCAAACAACTGTATTGCGGATATGTGACCGTTGGATGCAGAAGGGTATGACGGACCGACGTAGTCGATCGCATCCACCACAGTGCACCACTTCACGTGAGGATAGGCAAATTGTGCGCATGGCAGTGACGATCGCTCAGTCACATCAATTACACAGCACATTGAGTCTGTAACGCATCATTCAGTGTCTGCGCGTACCATTCGATGCCGTTTACAGCAGAGTGGTCTGTCCGCCAGACGTCCATTGCTTGGTCTACCCTTGACACAGAACCACAGACGTCTCCGCCACCAATGGTGCGATGAAAGAAGGATGTGGGTGGCAAAATGGAATGAAGTTGTCTTTACTGACGAGTCACGCATCTGTCTGCAACACCACGATGGTCGGATTCGAGTCTGGAGACACCATGGAGAGAGGATGCTGAACAGCTGCGTTATGCACCGCCACACTGGTCCTGCACCGGGTATTATGGTATGGGGCGGTATTGGATATCACTCTCGCACTCCTCTAGTACGCATTGCCGGTACTTTAAACAGACAGCGCTGCATCTCCGAGGTGTTGGAGCCAGTTGTCCTTCCTTACCTTCAGGACTTGGCCACAGCCATATTTCAACAGGATAATGAGCGACCACAGGTGGCACGCATTCTCCAAAGGCTCTTCGTCATTTACCAGATTGAATTGCTTCCCTGGCTGACTCGCTCTCCAGATCTTTCGCCGATAGAAAACATGTGGTCCATGGTTGCTCAACGATTTACCCAGATTACATCCCCAGCTGCCACACCAGATCAACCTTGGTAACGTGTGGAAGCTGCTTGGTCTGCTGTACCCCAAGAACACATCCAAAGTCTCTTTGAATCAATGCTGAGGCGTGTGGCAGCGGAGATCTCCAACAATGGTGGCTACTCTGGCTACTGATTCTGGCAGGAACCACACTTCACAGAAGTCTATAAATTTAATCATTTGTTACTTGGTCAACATGTTATGTACAAAATAAATTTTGTTGTGCTATCTCTTGTCTTTCTTGGTGTTGCATTTACGGTGGCTAGCAGTGTATATATATAGTAAAAGCTTTTAAACTTTAATCTCCTGTGTTGATTGAAGCTGCGTGGCATGACAACTCGCTGAGCTTTTCGG
>BMAV01002877.1:274322-286133 GCA_019973955.1 Trichonephila inaurata madagascariensis
TCCAGAACAGACTTGCATGTTTAAATTAGAACCATGACAGGTCAAATCTATCGGGACGTCATTCTAGAAGAACATGTACATTTGTTTCGGGACGCCATGGGTGCAGAGTTTATGTTTATGGATGACAACGCCCGTCCTCACCGTGCAAACATCGTAAACGTATCTCCCGTATGGACTGGCCAGCATTCTCACCGGGCTTTAATCCTATAGAGTGTGTGTGGGACATCTTTGGCCGAAGAATTGCAGCACGTCAACTACATTTGTAACGGAACTTCGAAGAGCATTGCTTGATGAGTGATGTAATATTCCCTAAGTCGATCCTCTAAGATTGATAATTTGATATTCATCATGCCTAGGCGTTGTGCGGACTGTATTGCATCGTCTAGGAGACATACTACATATTAACCATCATACCAAGCATGTAATATTGGTTTTTGTTTTTTTTGCTCTTTATTTTTTTGTTTAATAAAAAGTCCTTACAATGTGTATTTTTTTTTTGTTGTTATGTCAGAATGTATTTTGCTTTGCTTCCTTTCAATAAATTAATAATTTTTTTCAATAATCTTTTATTTTCAACTTTTCGACATGCTCGCGCCCCCTAGGGGGACCCGCCTCACAGTTTCAGAAACTGCTTTAACAGAAAGCCTTTTGTTCTTTGTAGCTTAGGAAAAAGATTTGGAAGAGAACTGATTCGTCTCTCATGTTCTAGGTAAGAAAGGAGAAATGGTTCGGAACAACAAAAGATAAATTTGCTGGAGGAATGTGTTGCTCTTTAGAGGGTCGCCATCAAAAGAGCGTTCTTTCATCGTAAGCATGCGGAGCGAGCACACTAGATGTCAATTTAGGCCCCTATTTTTATAGTAACTCCTTTACCTTCCCTGCTTGGATCACAAAACGCGTAAATCAACGATTCTTTGACACGGATTCGTTAAAAACGACGTCTGCAGGTCATGATCTCGAACTCGTGCGATCAAATCTTGATGTTACTTGAGCCCCATCATGTAATGGAACAGATACACATTAATTATATCGAGGTTGAGAATCTTCACGTTGGCATGTTGTGAAAATTTGGAGGGCTCCGACTGGGATGCAATATTCTTCGCATGACTGTGAACTATCGCTTTTTTGTGTCATCACTAGTTCTCTTTTTGCTTCTAAGTGCGATATAAGTAAACAACCTAGGAAAATAGAAAACTCATAGTGTTCTCCCAAATAAATTACAAAAGAGTTCGCAAAAACTACATAAATTTTCCAATTGAGGTTAAAATAGAATTTAAAAATGGCGCTATTACTATATTTCAAGGTATTGATAACTTCTAACGAACTAGGATTCCCATGCTGTTGTGCGTGCTTATCTAGAAGTACGAATGACGAAGAGGTTTTCAGTGCCACTGAAAACCCTCCACGTATAGAAGGATTGATTCGCTTTAACCCTTTATCTACCGATGGTACTTATAAGTACCATTCACTTGAAACATGAAGTTACATAGAATAACCATTTTTACGAATATTTTGACGATACTTAGCAGGAATATTCCTTGAAATCCACTCTTCTAAGATATATGGCAGCATGGGTTCTGTGATGAGTAATTTAGAGGGGAAGGCGAATAGTTTTATAGCAGAAATTGCGTTTTCAGCGGATTGCGAAGATTATCATTTTTGCCCCGAAAAAATACAAGTAGTTAATGTCAAAATGTGTCTTATTTTTTTTATATTTATTAATGAAGTCCTTAGAAGACGATTTGACTATTTATTTTAAGTGAACAGTGTATATAATTAATTTTACAGTTGAATATCTTTAACTAATTAATGAGCTCTAACGGATTAAATTTCCCAAAGTTGAGTATTTTGTTTATGTATATCCCTTAATTTTCAATGTAGTAATTCAAAAAAAAATATATTGCAAGACAAAAACTGCAATAAATCATAATGCGGTAGATAAAGGGTTAAACCTGTTGGCTTAGGGCGGTAGTTTGGAGAAGCGGATGCCTCATCACTTGACAAAGGCTCAAAATGACTTCGCGAATAGCATTCGTGTTGCTAGTGCGAAGCTAATATCGTGGGAAACTTTTTAGCTTCCGAAAGTCTGCTTTCAAAAAAAATAGATTTCTGGCGAATGGAGACGGAACTATATAATTCTGTAAAAAAAATTAAGGTATATATTCATTCATTTAGAAGAGAAGAAGCTTATATAATATAGAATTTACTGGTCGCAAAAATAACAACTAACCTGTTATAAACTCTGTAATGTAATTACAGAGCTTATAATACGTTGAAATACAAAATAGAATAAGATCTGTATTTTAAAAATGAGAGAGAGAGAGAAGATAGTATCACCGTGTGATATTGAATTACTTCTTATGTGAACAAAGAATTCATAATTCATATGAAAATAGAGGAAAATTCATATTTTCTCCCTCGTATTCATTTATCCTTACTGGATATATAATAGAATGTATTTTTTTATAATGTTTAAGTTGTAAAATGGCTAGTTCTGAGAGGGATTCAAGTCTCCCTTCCCTTCTCATTTTATAAAATATAAATCAAACACTAATGATTCAATAGAATGTAACCTTTTAGTCCTAGATGAAGCCTTTCGGCACAGGAAAACAGAGAAAAGAACTTTGACGGCATCGGACCTTCTTCTTTTGAACCACTGTCAAGTAACGAGAAGGACCTGAGTAGGCTCCAAATTTCCACGTCACGCCAAAGTGAGGATTGGCATGTTCAGCGTGCTGGACGGTTTTGAGCAGTGCCAGGACTCCAGTCTATGATTCGATGGAGACCATGCCGGTCACGAGATTCCTCGGCTACCGCGACCAGAAAAAAAAACGCCAAAAATCCTTACTTGGAAATATTGCATTTTTAGAACCTATTACAGGGATGTGGCGAACTAGTGGCACGCGTGCCATCAATGGCACGTGACGCAATATTTCATTGTTTTCATTTTGTTTCAATATTATGGTTTGCATTTTATTTAATAAAAAGTTCACTATGTAGTATTACGAACAAATGTGAGTGATCGGTCAAGGGGCAGTAGGGAGCACACTGGTTTGTTATTGTCTCGCCTTAGTCACGTCGTGGACTACAGTTGCTTAGGATGCAAAATTTGTCTACGCATAGTATGGTCAATTTCATTGATAGAGCTGTATATTAAAGTTTATCTGTGTTATATTTACGATTTTTAACTGTTATTTAATATGGCTAGTTTAGTAAAAGAACGAAAAGAACAAGATAGTAAGTGTAACAGAGAATTTCAAACTTTTGTTTTGTGGTGTGTGGTGAATCTAAAAATATGGTATTATAAGTAAAAGTGACAGAGCGGTGCGTGTTTTATGTTCTGGAACAGTGGTATGCAGAACATCGTCTGTAAAACGGTATTTTGAAACAAATCACAAATCCTCTTGTCAAAAAAGTGAACCACAGTAAAAAGAATCAATTGCTTAGAAAATATTTGATAGAAGATTTTAATACAGCATGTATTCTACTAAAAGTAACATCTTACAATCCTAAAATAAGTTATATCCACACACACAATCTGCAACAAGAAAAGTCACAGTAATGTTACTCTAGATCGATTTACACGTATAACTAAAACATTTACAAATTATACAGTACCAAAAGTACTTTTTCGTAGTAAATAAAGAGTTTTGAGTTGTACGTATTTAGTTTTTTATTATTTTCCCAATAATCACAAATCAAAATTATTTGATAGCACGTCTATGCCTTATTAACCCGCGGTTACTCGCGCCTGTTTTTGCTACCGTTGTTACTCGCGGGTTGTAGAGAACACCCCCAAACTTTTAACACGTATATTTAAATATGAAAAAAATTTTAAGTCAATTATGATATATATTTATGAAGTACAAGATGTTTTTGTATTATACAAATAAAATTATTAAATTTATTGCATACAAATGAGACTAACATTAATTTAAACTAAACCTACAAAATTTTTATTTTAAAGTACACAATTTTTTATATTTTTACATAAACTACAAGTAAAACGTATATACCAGCAATAATTTACCTTTATAATTAATGATAAGGATAGTAAAAAGTAGAAAAATAATATTTTAATCATTTTCCAAGCATTCAGAGCAGACTGTATTTATATGCTTTAAGCACATATTTTTCTTACATTGAGGACAAAAAAACAAGTAATTTTTACATCTTTTACCCGGAGACAAACAGTGCAACGTCCCTTTTTGGTGGATTAATGCTCTTTTTTAATATCTTCTGTGTCAGTAAAGCTTCTTTTGAGTGTTTTGCTAAGGTTTGGGAGTTCCGATCTCCTATCCCACTGTGGCTGCACACGCGATCCATTCTAATCTTCAAAGTCTCATTTTCTTTTCAGGAAGGACTGAATGATAGACAATGGAAGCATTAATTCCTGCAGTATTAAGTAGATGATAAAATATTTGCAATGGTCAACGGTTACATATTCGCGATACATCATATATACTGCACATTTCATCAGTGATATCAACACCGCCTGTGTATTATAAAAATTTACAATTACATGTTTCATCTCTCCAAGTTGGGTTCTGAAATTACACAGTCATCGAACTCACTTAGTTCATCTTGACAATTTGTTGATACAGTATCTTATAGACGACGAAGTCGCTGTTTCTCCCTTTCACATGGAGTTTTTATCATAATTTCTGGAAAATGTTTTGAAAATTTTTTTAAAAAAATTATATTTTACAATTATTTTATAGAATTATATTATTTTTATGCTACAATTATTGAAATTTTAAATAAAATATGCATGCATATTAATATATTTGAAAAAAAAAAATGTAAGCGGAAAAAGTAAAACGTACTCTATTTTAGATGCTTCGAGTACGAAAATATAACTCAATCACTCGCGGGGTGTTCTCAGCACCCCAGATAAAGTTTTGAAGGTAGTTACATTCCATTCGTACTAGCGAGATTGATTGCATCAGGCCTGTAGTTTCAATGACCTAAAATGTGCAGCTACAGAAAAAATCGTGGTTCTGCACATTCTTTTTCGAATCCTAGGAGGCTTTTCTTGTTGCTGAGGTGTACAGAACACCCCGCGTGAGTGATTGCGGGCTTAACACTTCTTTAGAAAAAAATGGCACGTTGATCTATAAAGGTTCGCCATCCCTGACCTATTAGAACAATTAAGGAGGGCCAAAGGGAACTATAAATTTGACTCGATTTTAACTAACGCCGCATGTGCAACAACAGGGTGGCTATTGGTGACGAACCGCGTAATTTTTAACCATCAAATGACGAAGACGACACCTGGACATGCACCTTCCTCTCGTTGGATACTAAACATCGCCTTGATCTAATTTGGCCGAGAATACCAGAGCCACAAATCCGTATTCAAGGAATCCCCTTGACACAGCGGCTCTTCAATGGCGGAAGTGCTCGAACGCATGAAACGCCGGCCACCAGTGGTACAAGTTTTCAAACTGCGACTTGAAAATAGTTTGTGACACTGACCACTCTATGACCGCGACCACAAAGGAACGTTAAAGAAAAAAGGAAACCTATAAAAAAGTGTTTTTGATCCGAAGTTGCATAGAAACAAAAATTTTATCATCTCTCCTGCATAGGATATAATTGAAAACTCTGTAGAAGGGGCACCGAGGGTACTGATCTGGTATAAACAGAAATGTCATAAGAGTTTTATCTGTATATTTTGATGAAGATTCACGACTGCTTATCGCAAGGGGTCATTTCTCAAGCTTTTCCAGCGTATAATGAACATTTCTGTAAACTAGTTCCCTTTAAAAAAAAAACTGTTTTTCTTGTTCCAAAAAGCAAACTACTCCTGTCGAGTGATTTTTGACAAAGTTAAGGACCTCGAAAACATATAACTTGTAAGATAATATCCAATCTTAGTCATAAATTCACGGAATACGTAAATAATACATAAAATAAAAGCTGACTTTTTATCACACCATCGAAGAATTTTTTTTTTTTCGTTTATAGGTAAATATAAGAACCAGGAGTATTGCAAAATTGTTGACAAAAATTGATCCCATGTGTCATCGCAATTACTAATCAACCATTACAATCTAAATTGATGACACATTTTCAAAGCAATCCACCTATCGTACGCTTTTTAATAGAGAGAGTATCCCTAAAAATAAATACTTTTTTATGTTGTTTGTCTTCTTTGTATCAAAATTTCTGAAAAATATTTCTCGAAGTAAATATTTTTCAGGAAAACATGTTTACCACCACGGGTGTTGATAATAACCTTGATTACTATCGATACAGTCATGCCTCCATTCATTTTTGTTAATTTAAGGTCACTCTTCTGAGTGATCTTTTGATTGTTTTAAAGTTCTTGAAGCCTAAGTCTCAGCATTATTCCTCACAGGTATAACAAGGCAGTCTATATTTCTCATAGCTCCCAATAATCTTACAATTTAACCCAAAGGAAATACTAGTACAATTTAAAAAACTAAAATGCATCTAATACTATTTAAAGCCTCATCCTTTTATGTAAGGAGTAAAATAATTGTCGTTGATCCAGTTTATTATACCAAACAATATGCACACAGTTTGATTAAGCTAATCTAAAAATATATTACGTACGAAATATCTGAGAACTCTAAATCCTATTATTAAAGCAGAATGTAATAGAATTCGAGTACGAATCAAAAGATAAATTTAAAAGCACATAGTAGACTCTTGAAACAAAAGGCTTGAAGCTCTATCAATGCCCCAGACAGCAATCTCTGTCGCACATCTGCCGTTTCTTTAAGCTATCCGTATAAAAGCAAAAGCGTATAAATGGATAATATTTATGATATTTAGTGTCACTTACATTAGAAAACGTATATAAAATTGTTTTAAGAATATTATTACAATAAAAAATTATTTAAGTACAATATTTTGACAAAAAATGAACATAGAATGACCATTTTTCAAAGCATTCTCCTTTTATGAAGAAAGCTTCTATAATAATAATATTTTGCCTGTGTATATAGCTCAGACCTCTGTACAGAGGCTCAACTAGAATTTCTGAAACATATAACTTAGAAGTGGGTTTATCCATGTTTTACGACAGCAGAGGGGAGAAATTTTTTTAAAAAACGCCGATAATTATTTCAATTAGTGGTAACTGAAAATAATGTGAATTTTTCAAAAATCCTATTTCAGACTCTCTGGAGAAGTCTTTATATAAGCAAAGAACTATTATTATAGAAGCATTTTTTATAAGAGCATTTTGAAAAAAGGTTATTCTAAGTTAATTTTTTGTCAAAATATTGTATTTAAATAAATTTTTTTTTGTCCAAAATGTCCTTAAAACATTTTTATATATGTATTCTAAGTGACACTAAATATCATGAAAATTATCCATTTATGTGCTTTTTTTAAAATCATGGTTCCGAACGTAGTCGGATACCTTAAAAATAAAATTTCTGTAGCACAGGTAAATCAGTTATGGACACCCTAAATCCCAGGGTGTTGTCTGACCGCATGAAAAGAACTAATGTTCCTTCCCTCTAGAGAATTTTTCGAATTTTGTCTAATACTTAACGTTGACGTTATAAACTCAACAACCTGTAGTAAAAGTGCCAATAAAATTTGAAGTGCAAAACTTTATTTTTTGTCCAGCTAATAGGTTATAACAGCGAAAAATAAAAAAGACAAAACAATATTACCTTTAAAATAAAAATAGGCATTTTCTAATTAGAAATACTAAACAACAGTATTGACGCAGAAAATACAATCTAATAAAAAAAAGTAATAAAGCCTAAATTTCGTGAAACTAAATGTTCACAGGAGTTCAAAATTAAGAGAATTTTTAGATTTTGTTGATTATCTCTGGAGATACTGAACAGTGCATAAGTTTGATACAATACAAAAATAACTTTTCAACAGTTCTCATACACACACACAAAATTGTACGTAATACTCATTGTGAATATTAACATCACACTGTTCAGCTACACGAGGGACCTCGTCATTTTGAATCATGATCAAGTGGTTCCACCAAGTGGCACCCTCCTCTCCTAACTACTACACCGAAGGGAGGATGTTTGAGCACTCGCCATATTTAACGTAGATCGACCTTCTCTGCACGGCAGGTCTTCAGTGGTACTGGGCTCGAACTCATGACACGCCAGCCATCTTAGCTTGACTATTAGGCTACGCAGCCACAAATTGTTCTGCTATTTTAAACCTTTTACTTTACTGCACAACCTTAAAACAAACTTATATTAAAATGAGCAAAATTTACTGGCTTATGAAGAATTGAAAAAGTATGTCAAAATAGGCACTTTCAAAACTCCCCAAATTGCTATGTCTCTTAAAATTTTTTTTTCAAAAAATCTTCTGAATTTTCTAGTTTTGATATTTGAAATAGGTAAGGTAAATTTCAAATTAATTAAGCGAAACATGCATAAATTAGGCCAACGAAATTTTTTGCCGGCTTACATAACTTTTTACAATTTTGTTCTGTAAAAGTTTTACGTGCACAAATACTTAAAAGGCGGACCAGTTTAAAAAGTGGGAGGTTGCCCTAAATGTGGTGGGATGTCAGTATTAAAATTTAAGTCGATAGAATTCAAGTGAGAACTTCAATCCAATATTAACATAGATTTATTTATCATCAACATGAGTAATCAGAATCAACAATTCATAATTAAAGTATTTTATGACAAGAGGCACTTTCGTACTAGAAGGTGAGGGGTATTGTACATCCAATTGGTATGAGTAAAGTCGAGGAAGTGACAGTTGCAAGATGGGAGGACAAGCGACAATAGAGGAAGTGTACAAGCTACCAACAGCGCATTTTTATTGTGTTATAGAATTGTTTCGATTTCCCTTCATCCATGACTACGTCCTTTTACTTGCATTATATGTTATTCAAAGCTACCATATCCCGGGCATGAAATTTAACTCAATAAACGACCAAAACGGAATACAGAAACAATATTAACATTTATTGACTAGTTTCGCATCACCTTGTCATCGAACCACATTAAGCAAAGGTAAGGGAGAAACAGTTCAGTTTGCAGAAACAAGAACAGATTAGGATGAAATTGCACAAGAGGAGCAGTTGTTAATATTGTCCAGGACCATGTAAGGAAAGGTGCTCCACGTGACCACCCTCATTCAAATGCAAAATTTTCTGTGTGTTCAACAGCAGATCGTAATTCATCAGTTATGAGGCTTCGCACATGAAGCGTCATAGAATTTTTTAAGCCATTCTACGTCGCAACACCTCCAAGATGCACCCGGCTTTTCAAATAGCCCCATAACCAGAAATCGCATGGAGTTAGATATGGAGAACGTGGAGACCATGGGTTCGGAAAGAAACGACTACACGTTTCTCTCAAGAATTTTGGGGGAGGGTCCCTCATTCGGGACCTTTTTGTACATGTTTTTTTTTTAATTTGAAAATAAAATAACTTCTCGGAGGGTCGGATGCAGCTCTAAACCCTTTGGGTGAGCTCGATTCTCTGGAGTAAGTAACACGTTTCTTTGTAAACTGTTGGAGCAATAGCGCCTTCACGAACTCATGAAAATTGTAAGGGTGCCCCTCTCGGGTGCCCTTCTCCTAGATTATCAGAGTGAGCTAGAGGTGTAGGAATAAATGAAGAACTAGAAGCTGCTATAATCTTAATATTACTTTATTAAGGTCTTAACTTAAACCAATAACAGATTAGATAATAATATGATATGTGAAAAAATCTACGGTGGCTAAACACACAATATATAATACCGAAATAACGTAACCCGGACCACTATCAATAACTAACTCACCTAGGCTCAATTTCAATGCAATCACAGATCCGAATATCTAAATGGTAACTCCTAGCTTATGTCCGACGAAACGACAATCTATCAGATCCTAGCTGAAGTAGCGGTTCTCTGGCGTGCAATGGTATACACCTTGACCAAGGGCTCTCTGTCACGGGTAACTTCTCTTGACTGTCACTTAACTTCTTGAAATATTCTTCACACTTGCCACACGATCTAACATAACACTGCTTACTCTAAACTTCTGTTATTTAAAAGCTTCCTAATTTGCATCTTTCCTTCACGTTCTACTTCTCGGGTTGGTTGAAAAGAATTGCCTTTTATTCTGGCCCCAAAGAACCCAAAAGGATATGTTAATGAAAAAACACATGAGCCCGTCACAATATGTGGGAGCGCGCCATCCTACATGAAAATGATCGACATAAGGATCCGCCTTTGCTGTAGTTTCGGCACAACAAACGTCTGCAGCACGTCATGATAACGGTAACAGGCTCAAGTTCCTCGATTTCATCAAAGAAGAATGACCCAAGGATAAATGTCATCGTGAATCCACACCAGACAATGAACTTTAGAGATTATAGGGGAATTTCAGTGGATTTTCCTTAGCCCAAATGGGACAATTCTGTGTGTTGACTGTTCCATTCAGGTAGAAATGAGCCTCGTCGTTCCACAGAATATTCCAAGGCCATGACAGATCCGTTGAGAAAACTGACTGTCAAAGAGGGACGTTGTGGCTTGTCCCTATCAAGCAGCTCCTGAATATGGCGGATATTGGATGGGAAGTAGTGCATTATGTTTCTGATTACTTTTCGGATGGTGCTGTAAAAAAAGCGAGTAAATGAGCGAATATTAAGGTCGCAATATTCAGCTACACAAGTTCTTTTGGTGACAGGCCTTGTAATTTTGAACCATGGTCAAGTGACGAGGACGGCACTTTAGCTGGTCTCCCCCTCTTCTAACTTCCAGATCACACCAACGAGAGGACGCTTGAGCATCGTCAGATTTAATGTACATCGCCCCACCCCTAACACGGTGGTTCTACAGCGGTACTTGGCTTGAACTCACGACACACCAACCATGAGTTCGCTACCTTGACCACTAGGCTACCACGGCCGAACGGTGCTGTAAGAATAGCCTATCTGTCGAGGAACTGCACGTGCGCTGCTGCCCCCAAACTCTGATGTCTGTGACTGTGAGTCAACAGCTAAGCATCAACAAGTACCGGTGTGACACGTTTACGCCCTCTTCCTAATTTCCCTGTCTCTTGAAATCTCTTAATCACGCCCCGGATACCGTTAGCAGACATTGGCTCACGGCTTAGGTTCTTTCTAAGACGAAATTCACCAACTGCAGCAGAAGCATTCCCTTTATTTTGGTGAAACAACTTCCCTAATAACGTACGTTCAACTGAAGAGACCATCATTAGTACAGCTGCAAACATGGACTTAAAGATGCAAACATTTTATCCCCTAATCTCTTTTTCATAAAGCTTCTTCTTCTTCCTAAGCATATAAATCTCGACATTTTTCTTCTACGTCAGACAGCGTTTCCCAGTTTTGCATTTTATTACTCATAATTATTGTTCTGGATTGTTAATATTGTTTCTGAATTCCATTTTGATCGCTTATTGTGTTGAATTTCATGTTTTTCCTGTAAAAGGGCCCTCTGGGGGACATTTTGAAACTAAAATTTGTTTTTGAAATTCTGTGAGCGCATCTCGCGTATAGTCCATGTACAAAATTTTGTTGCATTCCATTCACCTGTTTGCGCTGTAAGATGCTATTCATAGGGGAAGTTTAATTATAACCCCCCGCGGTACTTTAAAAGTTTGATTTTTTTTTCTTTTGCCAAAACCTCATTTATTTTAATTTCAGTTTTTGGTTTATTAAGTGCAGGATGGCAGCAAAGCATTTTAACTGTATGCCAAACTGAAATTAATATTACACTGCGGGCCACCGTAAATGCAACACACTGAAGGAAGCATGCAAATAACATGAAATTTACAACATCCATCAGCGGAGGTGAGATATGCAAATGATTATGTGATCAGCG